>QANZ01052375.1:0-10360 GCA_003254925.1 Chamaecrista fasciculata | reverse complement strand
AAAAAAAAAAAAAAAAACAGTTAACATACACCCAACTCAAAATTTAATATTTTATTTATGTAATTTTAAATCTCAATAAAAAAATAAATCACATATATCCCCAGAATTTAGGGGTTCTTTATATTATAGCATTTTTTAAAATAATAAAAAAATAGTATTAGAAAACAAGTTGTTCTGGAGCGTGGAGGTATCAATATCATCAACCGTATGGATATGGTGGTTGAAGTTTCTAACCGTCATCATCTTCTTGGGGTTATTTACTCACACCATCAGAACTCAGAAATGATCATTTCATTTTCGTCCAATTCTTTTATCTCATTGTTTTAGCCTTTAGCCCAATGCTTCTCTCTGCAATCACCACTTCCCTCCCTTCTCTCTGCATCTGCAAAACCTATACGAATCACCATTTTTGCTCGAATCCCCTCACCAACAAGCTCTTTCTTCCCTCCACTACCATCTTCCCCATACCTCACTTTCTCGCTCGTTCCTCTTCTTCCTCTTCTCCCTCTGACACCTGCTTCATCCAAACCCTTAACCCTAACCCTAACCCTAGTCCCAATTCCGATGCGCTTCGCCACGTCACTCACACTACTACTCCGTCCGATGACAGTTCCGAACAGATTCTGCTTCCTTCCGCCTCCGCTGTCGCCGCCGCTATCCGCAAATCTTCTAATTCTCCTATTCAGTTCGTCCAGCGCATTGAGACGGACAAGAAAAGAGGGCTCGTTCTTCCCAGTCCTGATTTTCAGAGGCTTTGTATCGAACAGCTTGACCTCTTTCGTAGGATAGTTCCTGAAGCTGTGCTCTCGGTTAGTTTTGGGTTTTTGTTACATTTTCCGCGCTGAATATTTTGGTGATTGATTCTCTTTGAGTAACGTGATTAGGTTTTTGAGTTTTTCTTTCCTTTCAGGTTTATGTTAGGCCAGCTGGTAGCTATGTGATGGATCGTCTGGAGTTGCGGAGGGTTACTCTCTACCCTCGAGACGCTGACGACATTGTCATTTTAGTTGGTCATTTCAACATTCCAGCAGGCTTGCGTGCTGCGGAAGCTGCGCTTTCAAACTTGCAAGTAAGATAATTATCTTATTTCATTCTTTCTTTCTCTCTGCTTGCTGGTTGTTAAACTTGGGATGAATGTGTCGATGTATGTTAATTGTAGGTTGAAGTTATCCCTGAAAGTAAGGCTGTGGTTTTCCCAATGGTGAAACACCCTTTTGTTGTTGGTTTCTTGGTTGCTGAGCTTCCACTGCTGGATCTGGAAACACGTGAACAAGTTCACAGTGATGAGCGAGATAACTGTCCCTCTGTTGAGGGAGCTTATTCTTTGCCTCCTGATCTGGATAAAAAGTCCTGGGGAATTCAGTCTGTTAAGGTTGCGGACAACCCGGTCAGAATGTACAGTTTCACTGACGAGCAAAACTCACATGCTGTCAGCATTTCACGGTCTCTAGCTATGGCATATGTTATGGATCAGGTATGTCAGTCTCATGTTTATTATTGCATCTGTTCTGTAGTCCTTACTTTCTATACATCTAACGCCAGAGTGTTGTGCCATTCTTGTAGTGCATAGTTGTTGGTTTCAAAATTTCGTGTTAGCTCCATAGTCCATACTTATGTTAAGTGTTAGCTCCATTGACTAGAAAAGTTAGGCTTGATTTAAAAATCATTCAAGTACTGTTTATTATGCAATGCTAGTTGTGTTAATTGATTTTTCATTTATTGTCAGCATATGATTATGTAATAAAAACTTTTTAGATCTTTGGCATATTGGAGGCTCTTTCTCTACTATCTGGCTCACCGAAATAGTGCTTTTACAGAAAACAATGTTACTTCAGCAATCAACATGGCAAAATAATGTCAGGATGAGCAATCTAATTGAGCAGGTATGCCTTGCCTCGCTGACCACTATCTCCTTGTTTATTTCTTTATTTTTAAGCCTTTTTTAATGTCTTTTTAACAAATTTGCAAAACAGATCCGTGGTCCTCTTTCCACTATTCAAACTTTAAGCAAAATCCTGTCCACTCAAACAAAGAGAAATGAGGTTTGTGTATCAAATAACTCATACATGACATGAAATTATCTCTATGTATTGTTGTGAATGCTTTTTACTTGTTCACCATTTATGTGTCCATGTCTGTCTTGGACAAGATCAAGTGGCATTGGCAATTTTTTCACCGTTCATTAAGTTTTTAGGTAGATTGATTCTCCGAAAGTCCATCATTGTTGTATCCATCTAAGTATGCTTGTGTTACAACCTTATATAATTAAACTGGAGATTAAATTCTCTCTTATCCATGTGTTTCTTCAAATTGGGTTTTACTATCATTTCTCAATTTAGGATGTAGGAGCTAGAAGATTGTATGCTGAGCGACTATATATATGTGTTACTATATTATATGGCCTTAGAGTTTTTTGGTGGTTGTTTCTTCCAAAACTATATAATATAAATATACAAAATAAAATAATATTAAAAGGTATAAGAACTAGTGTTAAGCTAATAAGAAAGTTGAATGACTTCTCACTACTAAATTTATTTTATTATTTTAAAATATAATAAAAATAATTTTTTTTTAAATAATTTTATAGTTACATGTGTTTTAGGGCATTGTATGTCCACTAATATAGTTACACACACATATATTTAAAGCCACATTTGGGCCTTTTTGGTCATTGGACCCATAACTATATATTATAAATTTATAAAATGCTAAAAGAGACTGCTCGCTGCAGTTATCAAATCTGCCAAAAAAGAAAAAAGAAAGAGAACTTCCCGAAGAACATCATCTCACATTCCTCCTTAATTTCTCTACATTTCTCACATTTCTTCACATCCTCTACCTACTCTATTTCTCTCATTTCTGAATTAAATTTGTCTACTAATATATAAAAAAAAAAATATACATTTGGTGAGAGTCTAGAAAACCTAAATTTATTGTAACAAAACTTTTTCAAATTAAAAGGTTGTATGTATAATAATTTATAAATATAAACAAATAAAAAGGGTAGACTACCATGCATGCATGTAATATTGTAGCAATGGCTAATTAAAAGGTTACACGTTGGTGTGTGTGTATATGTATAGGTATTCTTTCTTGGCCGAAAAAATAGGTTAAAGAGTTTGTAAGTTGAATCCCAAAAACAATTATTCATACTTTTTGCCATATTGATATTGTCTTATGAGAAGTAATCTTGGCAGATTTCGTATGACATTGTTGAAGACATCTTGGTGCAAAGTGATCATCTGAGAGATGTCCTTGGACAACTCCAGGATGCTGTTTATTTGACAAAGGTACTCTGTCTCCTGTCCTTGCACTCACTTACATAGTTTCACATTATGTATAATTCAATTGACACCCCCTCATCTATGTTTATGCCTGATCTTTTTATATTTTTATCTCTTCTTCCCTTGTAGATAAATAAGGAAATTCTCTTTTATTATTATTTTTTCTTTTCTTTTATGTTACATGAGGTCTATTTGTCCACTATCAGAAAGCAGGGCACATGTTCTTATTAAACATGGTAGGAAAAAAAAGCAATAAAAAGGTCCGGGGGTGGGGGTGGGGGATTCAGTGGCAGATTCTTGTTGTCTGAATTAGGATAAAAAAAAACAAGTGGTTGTTAGAGTCTTTAATCCCTAAATGCAAGCTCTTATATTCAAGTCTTGCTGAAGACACTCTTGTTGGGAGAGTTTTATCCTGATATAGGATCTCCCGACTCGAACAAAGATTAATCCTTGTCTAGAACATAAAAACATATGTGTAACGGATGCCTTATGATTATCCTAAAAAAAGGAATTATGGTAAAAGAATATGGCTACTGGTGTTAGACTCCAATTAGAGGCAGAAAAAGAAAATCTTTCATAATGAGCAAAATCCTGTTCTTGACACATTGTTTTGTCGAACTTGCTTAGTCTCTGATTTTCTGTATTAAGAAACCTTCCTTTGGCTAAATCTTTTGTAGCAGGAACTGACAATCTTATAGCTGTGAACCAGCGGCTGTTTTCTCTAATATATTAACCCATTGTCCTGATTGATATTCTCCCCTTCTCAGAAGTCCTATGACACTTGAATTATAAATTTAAAAACCAGTACTATAATGTTCTTTTTTGTCAAATATCTAGGCTAACATAGTGCGCTACAATGAAGAGGCAATCAAGAAAATGAATTGTTCAACTCACATAATATCTGAATCAGTAAGATCTCAGTTGTTGGATAATCGCCCTCAAAGTGGTGCTGTCAAGGATATAGAGATGCCCTTACCACCTTTGGCACTTGCTCCCTTGCAACGTGAAATAAGGTGGGTTTTGGTGATAAATGAGTGCAAATGCTTTTATCCATAAAATCTTTGGTGTGCATTTTCAGAAGAAGAAAAAAAACTCTTAAATTGTACTAAACACATTTTCACTGAATGAAAATAGGAAAAAAAAAATGCAAAATGCACCATAAAATTTCTTCCATTTATATCTACCATGTTTGCTTTTATTATTCTATTATTGCCCAATGCAATAAGCCTGGCCTCAAAAAGGGATATGTTCCTGAAAATTAAGGCCTGGTTTGGATTGAGGCTCTTTCAAGAAGTCCATTAATAAAATTGGCCTCAGAAGCACCCAGAATCAAGTGTGGAGAGTGAGAGGAGAAAGATGCATTTTTTCTCTATTCGTAGTATATTGCATATGAATTCTCCCTCTTCCCCCCCCCTCCTTGCCCCAACATTTTCCCGCTCCTATGCTTCTGCCTGAACCGGACATTTTTATCCCTATCCCCCTTTGAAATATGACAGGGGCAATAGATGTTATTTTTTTCTCCCCCTTTGAACTTCTTATCTTTTTCCTTTCAAAATTACACGAATTCTACAGTACATATTTTTTGCTTATGCTTTATTTTAATGTCAGGAAGACCATGCGATGTTTCTGAAGTATTAGCTGACTTGGTTGATGCTGCAAGACCTCTTGCCCTGAACCAAAAACGTGTAGTAGAAATAAGTGAACTCTCTTCATCTTCTCCAGCTGCTGTTGAAGAACCTGATCTACGCCAGGCTTTCAGCAATCTTATTGATGGTGCTTTACTACGTACACATGTTGGTGGAAAGGTTGAAATTTTGTGTACTGATGCACCAGCTGGTGGTACACTTGTAATCATTGATGACGATGGACCTGACATGCAGTATATGGTAAATCCAGCCCACTACTATCTCCTTCGTGTGCTTTCTTTAATTTTTTTTTTCTTTTTTATAATAAAACTGGTAATATTGTTATGATTGTGTGGTAGTAGGCTACTAGTCTAGTAGCATGCGTGCCCATGGAGAATTGTGGAATGTCTTTGCTTTTGAGAAAACAGCTTAGTAATGCCATTTTGAGAGGATGAGCTTAAACTGAGAAATGTTAAAATAGAAAGAGAAAATTACAGTTTACTCCTCTGTGGTTAGGGCAAAAATTGATTCGCTCCCGTAAAAGTTTAAAATGTCTCATTTTCCATCATGCGGTTTGCTTAATTGCCATTTAGCTATATGGGTAATTAATTGTAAATCAAGAATTAAGCTATCAACTAAGGCTTAAATTAGGGATACTAGTGATAAGGAAAGAAAATTACAGTTTACCCTCTGTGGTTAGGGAAAAAATTGATTTGCCCCCTTACATTGAATATTTTCACAATATGTTAAGCTTGTTGTTGGGATTGAGTAAATATTTTCAAATTTCAAATAGCCATCTTAGTCCTAGTGATGAGGCTTAAAAAATTATTAAACTGTAAACAAAGAAGAAATTCTGAATATTTGATGTGTTTATTATTCATAAAAGAGGACCTATATATACAAGATTAAGGTTCTATATTAGGAATGGAAATCTCTTGATACTAGCTATAATCTAATCCCTAGAAATCAGACTAATTTATTACAATTAATTACCTAATTATGTACAATCCGTAATTACCCTAATTATGTACATTCCATAACATAAACTGTTAAAAATATGGGTGAGACATACTTCCCAATAATGAAACTTGTTGATTCATTTAAACTTTTACCTGATCATTTGGATTTAAATTGTAACAAAAAACTTGTAGGATAGATAAGTGATAATAAATTCATCCTTGGGAGAGTTGAATGATGTATTTCAAAATTTAAACCACTGGAGAGTAAACTGATTTGAACTGCAGACTACTGGAGAGTAACTTTTGGGCCAAACTACAGAGGGCTAAGCTATAATTTACCAAAGTAAAAGTTAACAACTCATCAATTTCTGCTTCCTAATACAAACAGCATGGAACTTAAGGTTTCTTAAGGAGGTAGTTGTTTCACTCTCTCTAAAGTCTAATCTTAACCCTTCACTCGTTACCCCCAAGATTTTTCTAACTTACATTCTTGTAGCATGTTGATGCATGATTTTAAATTAACCTGCAGCTTTTTCTCTAGTTTACACCTTTCTGTGAAATCACTCTTGGATATTGTGTGTCATCTGTTTACTTTTGATTTCTTTCTGCTATCGTTTAAGCAGAAAATACCACTGGTGCAATGACAATTATAATTTCCTACGTTAAAAAAACCATTACAGGAAAAAAATACGAGCATGGACACCTCTTTTAAATAAGGGAGAGAGCTATATCTCAACCATGGTTCTCTTTTCTATTAAAGTAATCTGCTGCAATTCTGAACAAAGTGGAAGTGTCTGGATAATTTGTATGGCTGCTAGCTATTTCTAGACCTTATAAGGATTCGTAGTTATCTTAGTTTTATTTTTTTTTTCCAAAAAAATAAAAAAAGAAAGAAAAATGGGTCAAAACTCAAAAGCATTGTATGGGAGTACTAGATTTGTAAAAAGTTTATTTTCCTTGTTTACTATGATATGATGGTTGCTTTCAGTACAATTTATTAGTTGTGAATGATGGCATTTCATTTTGTGAGAAGGCTGGAAGTGGAAATTAATTGTTGGTTATGAACTTTCCTGCAGACGCAGATGCATTCACTCACACCTTATGAACCAGAACTCTTGTCCGAAGATAAGGTTGAAGACAACATGACATGGAATTTCATTGCTGGGCTGACTGTTGCCCGTGAGATACTGGAGAGTTATGGTTGTGTTGTCCGTCTTATATCGCCTCGGAACAGGGATGCTCCCCTTGGTGCTGGTGGGACTCGTATAGAACTCTGGCTTCCTTCATCTGTTGCAAACTCCGATTTGAGCAGCCACGTGCAAGAGGTATAGCAATGTTTGGTTTTATGTTGTCTGTGATAGATAAATAAAAAGATTTCCAAACCAATCCTGATCACATTTGGGAAAGCGACCAGAGTGAGATTATTAGACACAGGTGGTGGTACATAATTACATATAGTATGTAGGTGTTCTTCCCTTATCATTGCAAGATATGCTTTCTGGGTCCTGTATATAGTTTGCTTTAAACTCGAATTTTGATAACCAATGCTCTAACTGGATAATAGAGCATTTTAAAGATTGAAAAAGTAGATAGTATTTGTTGTTTGCAATAAATGACTCTTCTTTTACAGGCAAAACTTGTTCACTTTTTGTTTCATGTTTTGTTGAATTTATTGATGTATCTTAATTATCTAACATATATCAAATCAGTTAACCTTTATTTTTATAAAAGATAAATGTTCTATTGAAAAATTTGATAAATCCAAAATAAGTGACATGAGAGCAAATCAGTCTTTTAAAAAAAATGAACAGTTACTTTTATTTTTTAATCTATTTTTAAATTGATTCAATTGTGAAATCAAATATTATGATATGTGTATTATTATGTATTTAGGGAGAAGTCACTTTGAAACTACTAATCTCTAGATACATCTATTTCATTTTAGACCTGTTTCAAGTATATGGGTTTGGGCTAGAGATTCCAACCTCATCTTTTTTTTTTTAAGAAAAAAATATTAAAAAAATCCAACAGATTTCTATTTGGCTTAAGTGCAATTTTGGTCCCTTAACTTTTGCAAAGGTCTCAATTTGGTCCCCTAACTTTTTTTGTTACAATTTTGGTCCCCTAACTTTTGAAAGCGTCTCACTGTTGGTCTCAAGTGCACTTTTTCCATTCATTATCTGTCGTTAGTGCCGATCTGGCAAGCTGAGTTGGCTGATAACGTGACAAATATGGGTGAAGTGGATTAAAAAATGACCATTATGCGGAGACGTTTTCATGACTTGGAAGTTCACTTGGGACCAATAGTGAGACGTTTTCAAGACTTAGGGGACCAAAATTGCAACAAAAAAAGTTAGGGGACCAAATTGAGACCTTTGCGAAAGTTAGGGGACCAAAATTGCACTTAAGCCTTTCTATTTTATGCTTTCCATTTCTAAAATGTCCTATATACATTTTAAAAGTTATATATCCTTAAAAAATATATATTATAAAGTTAAAATTTAAATTTATAAATTCATAATTTATATTCCTGATTATAAATTTATATAAACTATTTTGTTATTAGGTAGAGGTATAGTATTAAAGCCAAATCATGTTTAAGAAAAGTTTTGATACTGTAGTATCTGATATTCTGTATCATCTCCAAAATTCAGAGCAGATATCCACACCAAACTAAAATAATTTTCTACAAAAGCCAAAGTATGTTTCCACTCAAAACATTAGATGATAATAGAATCGACTGACAGCATGAAGGAAGAAATACATAATCAATAGACAAATATAATTTGGTCCAGATAATGGAAAATCAACACTTGATATGTTGGCCTGTATTTTAATAATTGAAAAGCAACACTTCAACAATCAATTGCAGCGATTTGGCATTAAAATATAAATGTTATCTATAATTCAACAATTTCGGTCAAGTAAAATTAATGGTGTTAAAAGTTTTAAAAAATTTGGTTGATTTTCAAAATTTAAGGGACTAAAAGTGGATTTTGCCTAAATTATATTATATCTTAAAAGGTCAATACCTTTTTTTTCGGGTGATTAAACTTCAGTCCTTGGATATCTACCTAGGGGCAGAGCCAGAATTTTGGGTTGGGGGTGGAATATTTTTTGGTAATATTTATTCAAAATTTTATTTTGGTCCCCAATATTTTTTATTCTATTTTAGTCCTTAACGTTTCTTATAAGTTTCATAATTGGTTCATAACTATTGAATATGGTCACATCTTTTTCATTTCAAACTCGAACGCGATGAAATCAGAGTTACATGTTAAATTTGATGAGTTCTTTCTTTACCCAGTTGGAGTCATCAATAAACGAGATCAAATTAAGCATGAAATTGAGTCCGAAAATAGATTGTTTGTTTTATAAATTTGGTCATATCTCTCTCGTTTTCGGACCCACTCTTATGTCCAATTTGACCTTATTTGCCGAATACTCCAACTGGGCAAAGAAAGAACTCATCAAATTTAACGCGTAACTTTGATTTCATCGTGTTTAAGTTTGAAATGAGAGAAATATGATCACATTCAATAGTTAGGGACCAATTATAAAACTTTTAAGAAACAATAAGGACCAAAACAGAACAAAAAAATATTAGGAACTAAAATGAAATTATAAATTTTTTTTTCTCTCTATATTATTTAAATGGGATAAAATAGATCATGATTTTTTAATACCTACTTACACACAAAAAATATAACATAAATTGGGGGGCCACTTCTTTGAGTTTCTATATAATTTTTAATAATATACGGGAACTTATTTGTAATCAGCCTTTTAAGAGTTCACCACTTAGTAAATAGAAAGCTAAATCGAATTTTGTTCTTTGGGTGAATTTGACTTTGGTCTTAAAAGAAAATTTTAGTTCAATTGTAGTAGTCAAAATTTCAATATTTTTTCTAATATTCCTCCATGAGAAGTTTGTCGTTACTCGTTACGTGTGATCTTGCTTGTTCTAATGGAGACTTTCTCTCATATAGAAAACAAAAAAAAGTCATTTCGACTCTCACTCTCTCTCTCTCCATCTCCGTCTCCACCAGTGCTTGTTGGAGACAGAACAAAATTAACTTATTTTTATAATACTGATACGGTTGTTCTCCATTATTTTCAAAGCATAATTTAGAAAAATAAAATCAATAAAACAAACAAATAAGACGTGATTTCACTCAAGTTGAGTTACGTAAATTCCTCATTCCTCAATGCCGTGATCGAGTAACAACGATTTTAGCATCCAAGACAATTTACACTTTGAGTTTGTTTTTGGCTTTGTTTAGTTTTTTTGACACAACTCTTTAAGACAGGGAAAATGATAAAGTAATAATAGTCTTGCCATGGCAGTGGCATTATGGAAAATCTTTATCATGTATAATATATATAGTGATATCTGCGTTTAGAAAATCTCTAAAAACACGTCATGGCTGAATCATTTATTAATTATTATATATATAAGGGTAAATTGCAATTTGGTACCCTGTGGTTAGGG
>QANZ01052372.1:75546-114966 GCA_003254925.1 Chamaecrista fasciculata | reverse complement strand
GTTATAACTACCAAAGGAGTTTGGGTTGTTATAAAATTCCTCCATGGGAATTTTCGCCTAGCCCTTACTTAGAGTGGAAGATTTGATCTTGCATTTTAGAGTTTGGGTATAGGTGAAAGTCGAATTTTATGTTTAAATATTAAAGTAATTTTTAAATTGTAAAATGAAATTCTCATGACTCATTCCAACCAATAGGATTTGAGCAAATCAAGATTTGATCCAAGATTTGATCTTGGATAGGTCAAATTCGAAATTGGGGTTTATTTTTGAATTATAATATTAAGTTTAATATTATAAATCAAAAGATAATTTGAGATATCTAAAAGATATCCCATATTTTAGAGATATCCTGATTGGATTAGGATTCCCTAAAACTAGGAATGAGAACACTATAAATAGGGCCCCTAGGCGCCTATTTGAAAACAACTCACAACACAGATTAATTCTTGGTCAGACTAAGAATTCGCCTAGAGCATCTATAGAGAGTGAGAAAATCGCCAATCCCATTCAATCTTGATAATCAAGAACACTTCTTGATTATTCAAGAATCATAGATTTAGTTCCCGTTTTCACTTGGGAAGAAGTGAAGGAGGCTAGCACCTAGGCATCTGCCAAACTGCTCGTGTGGATTACTGGTAGAGGAAGGACACTCTGTGGACTTCTCAAATTCGCGAATACGATAAGTCACCGATCAAAACTAGGTAAACATCTTCTCTAATCTGGTATAAACATAGTTAGTGGATCCTGGAAGGAATCACAGAGTTAGCTCTTAGTTTTAATTGCGTTTTAGTCCCAAAAATTTTAATTTCTTCCGCTGCGCTCCCTCTGTGATTTCCCAACATGTCATCCATAATCCAAACCTCAACTTTCTCGATTCCTTGAGTAAGTCCCAAATCCCAGCGTGGCCACGCATTTTCCTGGACAGACTCATCGAGGGCGCCAGTTAGACATCTCTCATCTGATGAGGGACAAAATCCCATTTTGGCCAATCCACATTCCACGGAAAAGCAATCAACCAGCCTCGTACTTAGTCCGTATAACTACCCTGTTACGGGCAGCGTTAGACCAAGCCAAAGACTGACAACTGCAACGCTGGAATAGTCATTGACCTCAGGTCAAAGGCATCGCTACAGGCGTACTAGGAGAGACTAGCTGATGACTAAACCCATGCAGGACTCTCCGGGTCAGTCCAGCAATTCGTAACCACCTTACGTAATTGCACCATGACTCTCGTCCCAGCATCTAGTGCGTGCATCTCATGCACCGAGGTCATGCTGGTCTTAGTTTATTTTTGCTCCCACAAAAATAATCGACCAGGGACAATTTTAGATTAATTATCTCATAATTAATCATGGATGTCATCATAGTAAACATGCAAATAATATGACAACTCATTAATTTATCTTCCATAAATTAATAATATGTTCACAACATATTTATCAAATAAAATGATTGGCCCTAGGGCACAATCTCCAACATGATTATGGTTTGGGGTTTTAGAGTTTAGGGTTTGGGTTTGGGTTTGGGGTCTGAGGTTTTAGAGTTTGGGGTTTAGGGTTTATGGTGTATGGGATTTTAGGATTTGGGGTTTGGGTTTTTAGAGTTTATGGTTTGGGGTTTGGGATTTTGGGGTTTGGGGTTTTAGAGTTTAGGGTTTGGGGTTTTAGGGTTTGGGGTTCTAGGGTTTAAGGACTAAATTAAAATGTTTGGAAGAATTTTGGGACACTTTACAATTTTAGGATTTTAGGGTTTTAGGGTATATGATTTTAGGGTTTAGGATGTAGGTTTTAGGGTTTAGGATTTTTAGGGTTTAGGGTTTAGGGATTTAGGGTTTGGGGTTTAGGTTTTAGGACTTTAATATTTTTAAGGACTAAATTGGAATGTTTGGAATAGTTTTGGGACACTTTACAATTTTATTTTGAGGATTTGGGACTAAAATGAATGAAGATGATGAGAAAGAGGGGGAATTGAAAATAATTGGATAAAAATTGAAGTCAGGGACCTATTTGACAACACACAAATTTTCTTTTTTATTTTTAAATAATAATGCTGATGTGGCAAATAATAACCTTGTTGGCATTTTTTTTCAGTTAATCTCGTGCTGACGTGGCAGTTAACGTGCCACGTCACGTTTTTTTGAACGGTAGGTTAACGAAAGGACCAATTATTATAACGTGCGATAAATTCGGGGACGTATTTGTCTATTAGCTAAATCCAGGGACTTATCTGTAACCGAGCAAAAATCCGGGGACTGATTTGATTGTTTACTCTATTTAAAATACTACTGTTGGTAACATAACCCATCAATCGAGGTTGAATTCTTACCACAACTTCCCAAAAAACTTACATAGGTATTAATGCATCTTAAATGAGGATTTCACAATGTTGCATGATATTCCTGGGCAAAAAAAATGTTGTGTGATACCTACAATCTTTTAAAGGAAGAATCGCATTATTGATTATGCAAAGAAAAATGAGATATATGTATAAGGCACAATTAATTATAAAAAATAACCCAAAACACACAGGATTATTGTAGAATAGTCCAAAACATGCAAAACTAATTATAGTATAGTCCTAAATAGTCCAGAAAGTTGTAAAATAGTCCAAATTATGCAGAGATATTTAGAGAACAACCTTAAAAGGTCTAGAAAGTTGCAGAACAGTCCAAATAATCCCAAAATCTTATAAATATCATGAACTTAGCAAAACTGGAAATTAATTCATCAATAAATACTATCAACTTAAAATAATTTAAATATCAATTAGTTATTATTCTTTTCGTTAGTTTTTCATATCATTTTCCAAAAACTTAGNGAAAAAATTTAAAATGTAAATATTTAGGATTTGATTACGAAATTATGTAGAAATAGTATTTGTCAAAATCCAATAAATTATTAAATTAATCCAATAAATTAATTTAAAAGTAAAATAAATGTCATTAATCATAATAAATGTTACCATATATTACTCTTACAACTAAATAGCAATATAATTGAAATAAAAATTTTACCATATATAATACCATTACAAATCTATTTACAAAACTAATTATAGTATAGTCCTAAATAGTCCAGAAAGTTGCAAAATAGTCCAAATTATGCAGAGATAATTAGAGAACAACCCTAAAAAATCTAGAAAAGTTGCATAACAGTCCATATTCAGATTCAACGTCATTTTTATTTTGGTGAAAAGATTCAACGTCATTTGTTTAAGAGAGAAGATGGCTTTTGATGATTCTTTCCAACTAATTTTTAGGATATACCCATAAAAGATAAACACATAATTTACTTTTAAAATAAATAATATATTTTTTTTGTTGATCTATCCCTTTATATTTTCTGTACTCCTAAAATTAATAGACAAATATTTGAAGCTTAGACAAATATTATTCATTTGCATTTAAAGTCAACATTACACAATGAAGGGCTAATAGATAAGAATTACAATATACTACTCATCTTTTTTCTTCACTCTTTTGAATCTTCAATCTTTACAATGCCTTCACTCTCAAAGTTATGGCATGACATATAAATTTACACGATTATGTGCTAACGACGGATAGAACAATGTATTAAAATATCACTTTTAAAAGAACATGGTACTAAAGTAGAATCAATTCATACCTCAAGGCGTACCAAAATGTAATTTACCCATTAATTTTAAATGAATTAAAATTGTAGTTACAAATTGGTAGTGTTAAAGATTGATAATTTATGTTAACAAAAAAAGATTGATAAATTAATATTCATAAATCTGTTTTTGACTCCAGTGACACCCTTATATTAATCATGCATTCAAAATCTTAAAATTAGAATACACTTTAAAGTTCTTTAATTTTTTTGACCCGTTATAGCTATAGTAAAAAACAGGTGATATTGCATCAATTTACGATATTAACCAGAAGCTTTTGGATTTCAATATTAACCATGATTAGCATAATTCTATATACAATTAAAGTGAGTAGGGAATTTCAACAAACTTAATTTATTACGTATAGTATAAAAATCAGCATAATGTTACATTCATTACAATTACTTCCTATTATTATAATTGAATTTGGGAAAAAGGAAACGGATAATCCCAGCCTTTGTTATATTAAAAAAAGAAATTAAATGTATGTGTAGAAATTAATGAGTCAAGAATTACCAATTCCAGCCTTTACTATATTAAAAAAATTGAAAAGTGTATGTAGAAATTAAATAAATCACGATTACCAATTGTTGGTTAATTANAAAAAAAAAAAGACAAAATTGATTTTTATCTCCTAAAAGTTTGAATTTTTACATTAAGGGCCTTTTTATCTCCTAAAACCCTCAATTATTTCTTCTTTCTTACATTTTGGTTCTATTATAGAGAAAAAGGACGTCCTTAATGCAAAAATTCAAACTTTTAGGAGATAAAAATCAATTTTATCTTTTTGTTAGCGGAAAAATGGATGGAAAACGTTTGAGTGACCAACTATGTCAAGTTTTGAAAAGCTGAGGGACCAATATGGAACACAAAATAACTAAGGAACCAATTTGGAACATTGAACATAACTGAAGGACCAAAATAGGACTTTGGCCTATATATAAGTAATATTGTTTGAAGTGTAACAATATAAAAACAAAATTCAAAATAGAAAAAAATATAATTCAATTCCCAAAACTTTAATAATATTTTTTGTTGTTTGTTATAATTTAGCAACTTCTGTTTTGAGTATATGGGTAATATTTTTTGTTATCTCATTTGACAACAAAATTTAGAAAAATACATAATTCATATCCCAGAAAATATACATTTTGGTCCCTTCTCTATTATATACATGAGTAATATTTTTTGTAGTATCAAAATTTTAAAATAAAATTAAAAGACAGTAAACAGGAAAAATATATAATCTAGTCCCCAAAATTTTACAATTCAGTACTCAAAAATTACATTTTGGTCCCACATTCACACCTCCATCCTCCTTTACCTTAATTACCACTCCAAAAATCTCCTTTATTAACTTCTCCTTTAGCACAAATTTCGAGGGAATCATTACACCATACTACTTTATTAACACCAAAACAAACACCAAAATAATACTCCTTTATTCTCCTTTATTTTTACCATTTTTACCCCTATACAAATTTAAAATACCAATATCATTATTTCAACCACCACAATCATTACATACCCTTTAAAATAATTTCACATCATAATTTCTCCTTTATCTCTCATTTTTCCAAACAACATTTACTAAAAACCTCCTTTATAACATAAATCATTTACCTCTCCTTTATTACCTCCCCCATTCCTTTATCCTCCTTTAACTTAACTTCCCTATCCAAACGCACCCTTAGTTAGAAATCTCCCATCATCATATATTATAATATACCATATATATTCATAAACATCTTTTATTTTTCTGCAGTCATGTCTATAAACATCTTAAACATATGATTTCTGGCCAAAATAAAATCTTTAACATGGTTAGCCACTTCTTAATGTCAAAACTCCCGAAAAGAAAATATGAATAGAAAAAACGCCTCAATAAAATTATTTACATTTTTATCATGTTTACCAATTAGAATTCTCTCATTTGCAATTGTTCATGCAAAAAAAATTAATCATGTAACTTATTTTTATTAGTGAACTTCTTGGGATAGACATAAATTCATCGGTATGATAAATGGAACAGTTCTTGAGAGGGAGACTTCATAAACAAAAATATATTCAATCATAAGGTTTGATATCTAATACAACATCCATATATTTCTCAAAGTTTGAAACTTCCATTTAAATAAGCCAAGCCCTTTTTTCTCTTGGCATTAATTGGGTTACCCTTTCTGTTATACATCTAGATCATATATCTCAGATTTTCTTACAAATGACTATTCCGGTCTCTCCTCTACAATTTATCTTTCTCTAAGTCTAAATTATTACATTACATATTTTACAATCAAATCTATTTTCTTACATTGAATCGAGACTCCAGAGTCAGCATTGATCTTTTTCAGCTAGCAGCTATTAGGTGCAAAGTGGATTGATTTCCCAGTTCCCACCATAGTGATAAATGAGCATCAAGGAGCATTCAAGGATTTTACACTACCAACTGCTATACACAGCCTTGATCAGTCATAGCTTGAGCAATGGTTAGAAAAGCAGAGATGACAGCTCCATGTACTAAAGCCCCGACCAGTCAACCATATTGATATTAAATAGTAGGGTTGCAGGTTTAAAAGAGGAGTAAACCTATTTTTTGGTCCCTCATTATCTCCTAAAATTATAATTTAGTGTTGAAAGGTGGTGGGCCCTAATATTATTTTGGTTGTGAGAGATAAGTCTATAACAAGACTTTACTCAACAACCATTATTCTAGGAGATACTAGGAAGAGGGAAAACATTCATTATATTATCAAATCATTTCCACTCTTACAATACACATCAACTTTGGTCCTATTTATATTATCATGTAAAGTCCCTTCAACTTATTAAACTCATTAATACAATAAATCACACCTAACCAAAGTTCAAAGTACATGACTCTTGATAACATAAATTCATAAATACTTCACAAACCTAAAAGACTCATACATTGTAAGAAGACACTCTAATGTTTAAATTTATTATTTCCAACACTCCCCCTTAAATTTAAATATCTTTCAATTAATGATGATGACTTCAATGAACTCTTCATTATGCCTCATTGTCTCTTCAATTTATTAACTATTTCTCTGTGTCTTCGTCTTCTCTTTCGATCATCTTGTTCTTCACTTCACTCAATTTATCATTGACTTTATCAACATGTCCTTGATACTTCATTCGCTTCCTTCATGCACTCAAGCTTTTGATTAACATCAAATTTTTCTTTTTTATTCATACAATACGCGGGACAAATTCAACTTTCTAGTATCTCCTTCTGAATTGGTTTAAACTGCATAGTCACGACAAGAAACATATCATTCTTCACTTTAGCTATTGCAATCACTTTGGGGTGTTCCCCTTTTTACCAAACCTTGAAGACTTCACACGTCTTCTTTTCATCTAGAGTCCTCATGACTCTCTCTATGGAAGACTTCCTCTTGTCTTCCTTCTCTAGTGGAGTTCTCATAACTCGCACCCTCTCAACAGGTCCACAAACCCGGAGATCACAACAACTTCTTCAACGGATTCTTCAAATCCGAACAACGCGTGCAAATAGCCAAATTGTCTTCTTTTCACCAAGTGACTTTTTTGATTTCTCACAACACTCTTTTCTCAACTCTAATATGGATCTAACCAATGCTCTGATATCACTTTGATAGAAATAGGAGAAAGGAATTGGATAGGAGAAGAGTATTTTTCTGAATTTCCTCTAAATATTCAAATTACTTGGCTTACACCATACATCAACTATATGAGGGTATTTATAGACTTATACCAATGACTAGATTCAAGTACCTATTAACTTTCTATACATGAATTCATGTATCTAGATTAATGTGATCCATGTATCTAGATTGATGTGATTCATGTATAGGAAGTTAATAGGTACTTGAATCTAGTCATTGGTATAAGTCATTGTGATATTTTAAGTTTGGGCCAACTTGTTGAAAATGAAATGTGATGGTGATTATCAATTGGAGAGTGTGATGGAAGTGAATGAATTGAAGAGACAAAGAGGCATAATGATGATGTCTTCAAAGACTCTTCATTTTCCTCTTTGTCTCTTTACCTTCACTCCACTCTTGAACAATAATCCGAAATCGATTCGGATTCCTTCATTTTCAAAGCTTCAAAATCACCTCTTAGTGATTGAAGCCTCACCTTCTTCACTTTTTCAACACCTTGAAGAGATTTCTCAAGAATCTACCAAGCCTTGATTGAAGCCTCACCTTCTTCACTTTTTCAACACCTTGAAGAGATTTCTCAAGAATCTACCAAGCCTCCTTTGACGTAGTAGCATCGGCCACCTTTTCAAACATCGTATCGATCATCCAAACATTGATGGATGAGAGTGAGGGCTTGTTGATCCTTCTTCCTTGTCTTGACCAAGGCTTCCTTCTCATTTGGAGGCAAATCATCTTCATTTGGAGGCTTCTCATATCCTTTCTCCACTATCTCCCACACTTTAATCCTAGATATTGGAAATATACGTTTTTGTCTCTGATTGTTTAAAAAAATGTCAACTATTTAGTCCTTAAAACGTTATATGTGGGGACTAAATAGTTTATGTTTGTAAAACAACAAAGGACCAAAAATTTTATTTCTAATATCTAAGGATTAAATTGTAGTAGTGGGGCAAATTTAAGGACTAAAGAATAGATTTTCTCTTAAAAGAGACAAGCCGTCTCTTTCTAACACAGAAGCACAAAAAAAAATTGCAGAAATAAACCAATCATGATGAAACATATAGACCAGGTCCACCTTTGACATGTTTTTATGTCTATGATTAGTTTAGTCTACAAAATTACTAATTTCTTTTATGTAGACCAGGTCCACACAAGAATTTCCTATGATTAAGCAATACTCAAAACATTTATGACATGCAAATCCAGTGAGGAAGAAATAAACTGCATGGTTAGGATTCGAAAAGGCTAGAAAGAATACCAAGGACAGGCTTTTTGAAAGTTACATGATTGCATTTGGCCTTACATTTGTAAATTGAGAAGGAAATTGTATTAATTAAGGAAATTTGCTTATTTCCTTGTCTTCCGATATTTGCTTTTCTTAGTCAAATTATACTTATCACCATATAATAGATTAAAATTCATGACTTGTTTCAATTTAGTCCCTGTAGGGACTTGGATGTATGGTGGTAAGGTGTTCGTAAAAAGACTAATTTGAAAACGAGTCATGAATTTTTGGAGACTAAATCAAGAATTTAAAAAATTCAAGGACTAAAATGACAACGCCTATATAATTTAGGGACTAAAATGTTAATCTACTCAACAAAATAAATTGCCTAGTAGATTGTTATATTAGCAATGAGCTAATGGAGAAATCCTGATGATGCGGGACAGCAGGAGATGGAATGCATCACTCTAGTTGTGAGCATCACAAAGAAGTATAAAAAGTTGCAGAAAATAGAATGCATGTCTTTAATTAACACAACATTCATCTTTATAATAAAAATTTCTAAACTTGCATGGACACGAGCCCATTTTCCAATGGAGGATTTCCACCCAACAATTGCATGAATAACAACAGCATTTTCCTGTCAGATGAAACATAGAACATCACAGCTCCACAAAAAGACTTATGAATATGCATTTCAAACAGAGTAAGGTGTACACTTGCCTTGATTCCAACCTCTAAGTATTCCATTACTCTTGAATTGACAGATAATTAATACATATGATATGATGTATATGATGACAAAGTAAAAAAAAACCACAGTACTAAATTTACTTACTGAATATTCTATAGATCTATGATGACTGTTGTTCTCTCATCTTCATTATTTCCAGATGAAATACTATCTTCTTTCTCTTTGGACCCAAGTCCAAAAGAGCTATTTCTTTCTTTCTCCAGACGATTCAATATACCCTCAATACCAGACTCCTCAGCTTCTTTTTCACTGTTGGACAGAAAACAAAACTTAAAACTATTAGTGGAATACATGTCTAATTCATCCATTTGAATCATAACAGCAACAAGGAAAACAAAAAGAACGCCATTGTGAAATCATATAATGATATAACAATTCAGATATTGACTGGTCTCTTACTCCTCTTATGTCCTAGATATTAAATTAAAGCATGCAGAAGTAAAGAAATGCAAATGTTCCAAAAATAGCATCAAATACCCTCTTCAGGCCTTTAAAACAATCTTTAAAGATTCATCCATTTGATAAAGAAATGAAAAAGAATGCCATTGTGGAATATTACAAATATCCCTCTCCTCATTGTTCATGGGAGAACAAAAAGAATATTATAAATACACACTTGTGGTTTATATTTTTATTTTGTCTATTCTTCCTTCCTAGGCTTCTATTATAAGACACTAGTATAAGTGTGTGTCTAAATGAGCTAGAGACACCCCAGAAGCTACATGCAGCTCCCTCGAAATTCATCTCTGAAATGTGTAGGCTCCTGACATTTTTAATATCTGCCATTAGAATTCCCAATCATAATATTTAAAACCATCATCCACCTTAGAAGTCACACTTTCTGTCTCTGATTCTGAGAGTCAAAAAATTAGCTCAACCCACATCTAATAACCACTTCAGGAATCTTTGGTCAATCCCTTCCCATTTTTTTTAAAAGATATGGTTCCATTTCATAAAAGTTATAATAGTCTCCAAGTTACTACAAGCTCTAAAGCTGAGAAAAGAATTAGTAGTCTAGTACTACCCAGAAGTCCAGAACAGTATAACACTACCAGTTAACAAGAATAGGATGTTGCTTGATCAGAAAGAACATTGTTCATAGAGCAAATAGCAAACCTTTAATCATGTAAATTCTTCATGAACAGAAGGATCTAGTAACAACCGTCTTGCCTGTAAATTAAATACAAAATGAAATTAAGCTATTACAAAAAAAAAATGACCTTGGGGATTCACTTTACTCCAGATATTATACGGCCAAATTGACAGTACAAAAAAAAAAAGATGCCAAGTGCATGAAAACAATACTGATAATGAAGCTGTAAAAGTAGAGCAGGCCAATCTGTATTAATTACTCCTTGAATGTCAGAACTATTTTTTACTCTGTATTAGTGAAGTAGTATTAAGGAAGGTTATGCCAGTAAAATAAGTAGCAGGGTCATACCAAAGTTTACATCAGCACATTAAACTGTTGTTAGAAAGAAACACACTTGTATATTCTAGCTAGATGACTACAAAGACATAACATTAGCTACTGGGTATGTGAAACTAGTATCAGATGGAAAAAGAATATGGAGCAGAAATACAAGCAATTATAAAGGGAGAGGAAATTAGACAAGAAGGGCAGGAAGATAGGCTATAGATAATTTACCATTTAATTTGAACAGCTTATTCATTAATTATAAAATCTTTCTACAGGCAGATTCAATATTTAATTTAATATTTACCTAACAGATGATACCAAAGCCTTATGGAAAAAATTACATTGATTCCAAAATTACAGTAGCAAGGCACACATGAAGATGCCTCAACCATTAAATGATACAATATATCAGAATCAACGTTCTGATACAGAAGCATAAAACACAAGCAAGTTCCACCTTATCTTGCTTAATGGTGAAAAGTTTAAACGATTAGCAAGTGGTTTTAGATTCATCTTCATCTCTCTTTAATTTCAAGAACCTCTAAAACTAAAATGCAAAGATATATATCAGAATCAACTTTCTGATACAGAAGCATAAAACACAAGCAAGAAAAGAAAAATGAACAAAATCGATTTGATGGACTACAACTCTACATATACTGATTCATACCCCTTGCAACAACACAAATGAAGAGAACTTTACTAAGACCTTATTCATTTGATGGACTACAACTCTACATATAGAAGCCAAATTAAAAGGTAAGGAGACACACTAAATGAGCATAAGGAAATTAAATGGATAATTAGATGAACCCCTAAGTATATTAGTATATCTGGTACTTAATTAAATGGATAGGCATACTGAAGACAAATAGCAAGCTGGCAATGTTCTGTTTTCTGCTTCAATGGAAACTTAGCAACACTAGAACGTGATATAGACTAAAAGGTATTATCCTAAAAAGTATAATCAATATTTTTATTCTGATCATGCTAATAAGAAAAGAGACAAATAGTCACATTCTGAGGTGTTTATATATGTTGGAGGCATTCTTCTGGCCACCCCTCTCTATTTTATAGATCATGAAATGGGAAGAAGAAAAAAAAAATACAGAAACACAGACACAAGAGAAAGGACTCAAACTCAAAGCCAAACAAACGAGCTGGATTGAAAGAAGAAAGCCAAACTCAACTGCTATTGATTTTTTCCTCCCCTCTATTTTAGTTTCTGAGATAGTTTATTGCAGAATTGTTATTGTCCTTAATATTATGTTGTCTTCTTGGGCTCGAAATTTCTACTTTGGAATTCTGGGAGGAACCTCCATTTATTTAATGGAGAGTATATATAGATAGTTGTAAATAACAGTTCAGGAAGAAAACTAAGACTTGGGATGAGACAGGGCATATGCAAGCTTTAAAAAGGATTATGTGATCAAAGAGGAAGGGAGAAACTAGAGGAATTTATTTGTAAGAGAATGAGATGCAGTAAGACAGAAAAGTTGAAGAGAAAGGAAATACCTGAAGCGAAAGGAACAAGTAGCAGATCTCAAAAATCTTCTTCACGCTTCTGCATAACGCACAGAACCTCTCAATCTTCTCAATCGGTTGGCACGTGTGGCTTAAAAGCTTCAACAGACGGCACCTGATAGCGACGAATTAGGGATGGAGGTGCGAGTGGGAGAGAGCAAGTCGATTTAGGGATGGAGGTGCGAGTGGGAAAGAGCAAGTCGATTAGGGATGTCAATGGCGGCGAATTTCAGGAGAGGGATTGAAGCTTCTAGGGTCGTCAATGGCGGCTTTGTCTTCTTCCTCTGGACTCGAAGAACCCGCACTGATCAATTGCAATGTGGGAGAGAGCAAATAGATTTAGTCGATTTAGGGATTTCGGATGGAGATGCGATTTCGATTTTCGGATGGAGAGCAATCGATTTTGTTTAGGTTTTGGAAGTGAAGAAACATTGGCGCTAGAATAAAATTGAGAGGGAGGGAATAATGAAATTGGGATTTTGTTTCGCGGTCTTTCAATTTTCCTCAGCGACTCTTCTATGTGTATATGCCGACCCTTGATTTAACCGTCTGCAAAATGAGTGAATGTCGTGTCTCTAACGACACTTCTCATGACCGTAGGCATATAAACGTAGTTAAATACCAGATTTTTAGTAGTGTGTTGGTGAGTTCATTTACATTTTGCCATTCATACTTCCAATCTGTTTTGTCATCAATTTTATCCAAATTGAAAAATTTGGTTCTTTGAATGTACAATTGGGCAATGAAAAGAGTAATCTTAACAAGAACGCCATTCTTTGTTCTTTAATCTTTAAGCATCTACTAACTCTTGGTTGTTTTTACATCTTGATAAGTCATTTCACTTTTCCATTATTTTACTAAGCATCACACCCAATTTTTTAGCAACAAATTCTATGAATGTTAATTTTAATTAGTCTGCATATTAGTGGGTCATATTGAATCGGCATCAGATTGTTAAAAAAGAATTGTTTCCTTTTATATGTTATACTTTGCACAAATGATTTCTGATGGTGTCCCTCATAGATTGATTTTAAGTTTGTTCTGAAATTAGTACAAGTTTCCTTTTTAAGTTTCTTTTAATTAAAAGTATTGATGGGATTCTGATTGCAATCCTCTCTTTTGTCTTGTGTTCTCTTTGTAATTTTTATTGTACAATTAATTCTCTGTGTATTGTTACTGTACTTTTTTATAACCTTGATTTTGTTCCCCTGAAATTTGTGGATGGGGTATGAGTCAATTCAAGAACTTGATGATATAGAAGAGAAGATTTTCTGTTCTTTGTTTTAATCTTTATACATAAGCGTTATATATCCAACATGAACAATTTGATTATGTGCTATATATAATCAACGATATCTATATTTCATTCATTTTTTGGTTTTTACATTTACACGAACTCTATCCACTCTTACAGGTTACCCTTGATTAATTGATTANTTAGTCAAATCATACAAGGAATACATGGGCCTATTCAACAACATTGAACATGTGAGTCCATATTAAAATCTACATTCATTAAGCCTTAATAACTTATAGGAATGCATATTTCCTAACACTTTGTTTTTCTTTTAGATATTCATTCCCACTAATGACTCAAATGTACATTGGTACCTTTTAATTGTTAATATTTGTGACAATAAGTTGGATCACATTGACTCCTTGTTCCACAATGATAACATGCTTCATAGACATTCCCAGATTGAACATGTGGTAAGTGAAATTATGTTAATATACTTTATGCTTAATAAATATTAGTTGACTTGTTAAGACACTGGGCTCATAAAATAATTTATTTTTAAATTAAAATCTAAATTCAATAAAATAATTTATTTTTAAATTAAAATCTAAAATTTCTTGAATTAGGCAAAAGAGAATTAATTTGCAATTATAAATAACAATTGATGATAGTTGTTGCATATTGCCCACAATTTATACAATCACGCCAAATAAGGCAAAATAGTTATAATGCTTACCATGATAATTGAATAAAATGGTTTTTATTTGGGCCAAAATCATCAAAAAAAAAAAAAATTGGGCCAAAATCATGTTTTCAATTTAAGAACTTTATTGAATACCATGACAATTCACCAAAATTGATCACATGACATATATAAAATGATTGCATGTG
Organism: Chamaecrista fasciculata; assembly: GCA_003254925.1. Lineage (NCBI taxonomy): Eukaryota > Viridiplantae > Streptophyta > Magnoliopsida > Fabales > Fabaceae > Chamaecrista > Chamaecrista fasciculata. Next base: position 100,617 of record QANZ01052372.1, on the reverse strand, counting down.
GATTTATACACCATTGGGGCTCATGAGCATCCTAGTGAGACTATACAAGATAATATTATATTAGAAGGCCGTTTTGGCTTCCATATGAGTGAGAAAGTGTGACTTCTCACTACCCCTGCCTTTTTGGCTTCTGAACGTAACTTTTTGCTTTTTGTTTCCAAGACCTTTCGCTTTCCCTGATTCTCCTCACCTCCCTCTGCTGTTTATGGTCTACACCTTTGTATTCTTGTGCTCCTCGATTCCTTTTCTTTTCGTACTAAAAAAGTGCTTTTTTGTCTTCCTTCGTGCAATGGATCCTTTTCTGCGTGACCCACGTTGGCCTGACCCTTCCTCATCTTCCTCTTCGTCACATGAAGAATCTTCAAATTCGGCAGATGCTTCCTTGGGTGCTGACCCTGATTTCATTATTCCCCGACAGGGTCCACATATTGCCTTCACAAGTGATTTTCTAGCCACTCAGCGGGAGTTTTGGAGCATGTGTTTGGTAGATGTCCTCATTGATGAGGCTTCCTTGTCTTCTGCATGCATGGATACTATCATTAAAAATGCGTGGAAACTCCAAAGTTCTGTCTCAGTTGTGGGTCAAGCCTTCCAATGCTTCTTCTTCAAGTTTGAGAATGTTGTAGACATGAAAGTTCTCAAGGATAACAGTCCTGTCGCTGTCAAAAATAAGTTGCTGGTACTCGACTCCTGGACTCCTAACATGGACTATGAGCACTACACTGTGGAAAGCTTTCCCATTTGGGTCCAAATTTGGGGTCTTCCTCTGGAATATTTCTCGGAGAACACGGCTACCATTCTCGGCACTCTCATCGGACCAGTGCATGCGGTTGATTTCCAGGATCAAGGCATACGGAACCTACGTTATCTACGAGTTCATGTGCAAGTGTCTGTGAAACAGCCTCTAATGATGGGTTTCTATCTAAGTTTAGATAATGGAGTCACGGTTTGGGTACAGTTCCGCTATGAGCGCATCTTTCGTATTTGTCATAAATGTGGTTGCATCGGACACATTCGGCGGGATTGTCAGAAAGGGCAGGATGAGATTCTGAAAGCCGTGGTCTCACATACGGAGGAAATCAAACGACGTCACAGGTGCCCGGATTTTTTCAACCTCTCTCAACCTCTGTTCGTCTCTCAGGCGGCGGCGTTTTGTGATTCAAGGAGTCGCCGAACAACCCGATTCTCGTTCAGTCATTTCTCCGTCGACGGGCCGGTGTACTCCTTACACGATCACCAGCTTTTGCAGTTCCGCCGCACCGGAAACGTTTCCTCTGTTCCCGTTGTTCCGACGAACATCATACGTGTCACTGATAACTCGTCGGATAGTTCGCCGTCCGAGAATTCGTCAGAGTCTGACGATGAGCGGTCACCCATGGACGTCCAACCGCCGAACAGACCTTTGTCCCACTTTTCTTCGCAGGGCTCAAGAGAGGAATCACCTTCTGACCTTCCCCATTACTCTCCGATGACTGTGGAGGTTCCTGAGGGTGAGGAGGCCTCTGTCCAGAACTTCGGTCCTGCATCGCTGGCGAACACTGTCTGGGTCGACGTGGAGGGGAGCCTTAACGACACGGTGCATTTTCTGGCTTCCATTACTGACAGGGGATCTGAATCGTCTCAGGCAGCAAATCCACCAGATGATCTCATGAATGACTTGGACTTGCCTTTCTTTCCTCCACTTGGCAGCCATGCACGATCTGTATTGGTGGCGGGTAAGGAGAGCAATTTCCTTAACAATTTAAATTTCAATGAAATTTTTCTGCGGGCCCCACCAGTTTTAATGCAATGCCTATGTGATGACTCTACTTCTGATGCTCTTCCAACACATGAGAATATGTGGCATGCGCTGGATTATCTAATCATCGGTTTTTTCTGAGCCGTGCGTTGTTCTGTTCTCAATCTCGCCAAAACACTAAGGAAAATAATCGCATTGACTTGAGTCAATATTCCCCAAAGCTAATTAGGAACTTCTCGATAATTGCACATATAGATCATGGCAAGTCCACTCTTGCTGATCGATTGATGGAGCTCACTGGGACGATTAAGAAAGGTCATGGTCAGCCTCAGTATCTTGATAAATTGCAGGTACTTTACTTTGTAACCGTTTTCAGTTATGTTATATTGATATATTTTTTTAGCTTAAATGTAAAGCTTTTCTTCAAAATTGTATCTGTGAGTAATTAAGTACCTCTGTCAATTGCTTGTGACAATAATACATTATTTTGCTACTCTGCCAGTTCCACATAATTTGTGAGAAACAAAAACTTCGTAGTTGGGTAGAAAAGTTTTCTTAATTTTTTTCTTATTATCCATAATGCCACTTAAATGTTGAAGATAAAAATCTCTTAGGTAGAAAGAGAAAGAGGAATCACAGTTAAAGCCCAGACAACGACAATGTTCTATGAGCATGGGATTCAGAATGCCAACATTAGTGATGGCCAAGATTCATCTAACTTTCTGCTAAATCTTATTGACACGCCTGGGCATGTGGATTTTAGTTATGAAGTATCAAGGTCACTGGCAGCTTGTCAAGGTGCACTTTTGGTTGTTGATGCTGCTCAAGGAGTTCAAGCACAAACTGTTGCAAACTTTTATCTTGCTTTTGAATCCAACCTAACCATTATACCTGTCAAAAACAAAATAGATCAGCCAACTGCGGATCCTGATGGTGTTAAAGCGCAACTAAAAACAATGTTTGATCTTGACCCAAATGATGTACTTTTAACATCTGCTAAAACAGGACAGGGTCTTGGGCAAGTCCTTCCTGCCGTCATACATCGTATACCTCCTCCTCCTGGAAAGGGTAGTTCTCCTCTACGCATGCTTTTGCTGGATTCATATTATGATGAGTACAAAGGGGTAATATGCCATGTTGCAGTTGTTGATGGTGCCCTGCGTAAGGGGGATAAAGTTTCATCTGCAGCAACTGGACAATCTTATGAAGCTTTGGATGTGGGCATACGATGAGAGAGAGAGACTCTCCAGGATTTAGTTGTAATAATTCTATCTTATGCTAATCTGTTTAATTCAAAACAAAAAAATGCGTTGGCCAAAAGAAAAATAACAAAAAAATGTGAATAAAAAAAATGTAAAGTTAACTTATAAATAACGAAAATTATTTAACATTAAATTTATATTTTATAATAAACCTAAATTAAAAAGGTTAGTTTCTTTTTTTTTTAATGGTATCTCTCGCCTATTGTAACAGTTTAAGTGAAAATAATTTAAGTGAAAAAAAAAGTTTAAGTGAAAATAATCACACCTCAATAGCGAAACAGTAAAAGCTCTAAAAAAAGATTATAGCTTTAGAGAGACTACCATTAATCGAAACCTGCCTTTGGGCCAAGGTGACCTTGCCAGGTAAAATCAACAGTTGGGTTATGGCCCGCGATGACGCTTGACTAGGTAACCCCACGACGTTGTTTGCATGCGAACCCTCCCAATGATCTTAGCTTCGTTCTTCTTGTAACGTAGGGGTGTTCATGGACCCGGTTGGCTCGGTAAACCCAGCCCGGCCCGGACAAGTCGGGCCGGACCGGGCCGGGTAAAAAACAGAATCGGGCCGGGTTTTGAAAAAATTAGTGAAGGGCCGGGCCAGGTCTCGGGCCGAGGTGAAAAAACCCCGGCCCGGCCTGGGGTAGGCTTCTGAACCCGGCCCCCCTCTACTTTAAAAAAAAAAAAATTTCCCTACAATTCATTTCTAACTTCTAACCCTAACTCTCCCTGACTCCCTCACGGCCTCTTCACACTTCACCTCACTTGGACAACTCTCCGGCTCTCCCTCACTCAGCGGCGCCTTCGACAACACTGATCGCTCATCGTCGTCGACTCGTCGTGTTCTTGGTCTGTCTCCATCTCCGTCATTGGTCTGTCTCCGTCGTCGTGTTCTTCATCGTCGTCATCTTCGTCGGCTTTGTCGAGGTATGTTATTCGATTTCTTCTTCGGTTTATGCTTCTACTGGTTTGGTTGATGAACTATGAAGAGTTTTTGTGGTGGGATTCTCATTAGCAGGTAACTAAGTTAATGTGTATTTAGTCTGATGTTGGTACCTATGGCTTCTTTTCTGATGATTGCCAGCATTTTTTGTGGTGTTATTATTAGTATATTATGAAGTTTTAGTTGTAAACTATAATCATTTTCTACAGAGGATGGTGAAAGTGATGAACAAGTGGTTCTTGTAAGCCAAAGTGGTACAGTCAACAGAATTAAGGTTCGGGACATTTTAATACAATCTCGATTTGCAAGGTTAGTTTGCACTGTCTTATCGTGTATGCATATTATTTTAATTGTGAATTGTTTTGGTTTTAAATTTTTAACAAGGAAGCAGAATTTAACCGCATAGGATATATATTCTTGTTGCATACTCTATGTTATGCCTTTGTTCTATGTTTATTGTTTTAATTCTTGGATTTCTGCTTTCTGCTTGATGAGTTCGATTTCTGGCTTTCTGGATATATATGAAGATTCCCTTCGCAGCGCCAATACCTCATTCTCCAAACCACTCTTCCTCGTGTTACCTTTCACTGCTTTCGACCTTTCTCAGCTATGACGGACGGTCATCTCTTCAACAACATCACTCTTGGTGGCCGTGGAGGCACTGTGAGTTCTTTTTATTCTGCGCCATCACTTTGTTTCTTCGATTGCTAATCGTTTCGTGTATTTTTCACGTTTTTTAAAATTACTTTTCATGGCCCGTGATGAAAAGTGTTTTTTTTTTCTAATGTCTTACTGATACCCTAATTCAATTTTGGTTCAGTATGCCCTAGTTTTATTTTCCTTTTTTTATCAGCGATTTTGATTTTGATTTTGGTTGTAAAGGTGAGAGAGTCACTAATTTGTGATGTCGCTGGATTTTCTTAACCCTAATAATGTTTCCATCGAAGTTTATGAAACTTTTTGAGTCTTATGGTCTGATATGTTGAAAGTGAAAACTGTTGATGGGAGCATGATTTCGTGGCCTTTTGGTTTTCCTTTTCATCGTCTAAAACCCTACAAGATTATCCCGTCGTTAGTTAATTTCTGCATCAAAGTAGAGAGTAAATCATTTATGTTTTTTTTTATTTGTTTCCCCAGCTCTCCATCTGAAACCTAACCCGACATTGTTGGGTGCTTCATATGAAAGTCTTACAAATAAACAAGCCTCTACTTTCGTCGTTTCTTTCCTCCTCCTCCTTCTTCTTCTTTCTTTTTTTAATTTTTTCAATTATTTTTTTTAAATAAGGGAATACTATAGAAATTCTCTTATAAATTGGTAAACAGATGACTGAAACTATGTATGGTACTTTCTTTTTCTATGTGTGCTACAGAATCCAGGGCAGATGAAATTATATTCTGGAGGGATTGTATGGAAAAGACAAGGGGGTGGTAAAGCAATTGAGGTCGATAAAGCTGACATAATGGGAGTGACATGGATGAAGGTTCCAAGGACTAATCAGCTTGGTGTTAGGATCAAAGATGGGTTGTTCTACAAGTTCACTGGGTTCCGTGATCAGGTTGCTTTTCCCCCCTTACGAATGTGTATTCACTCATATATTTGTTGGTTTTGCTTAATGGATCACTTATATTTGCCTTCTCGGAAGTAATCCTAACATTTGAATGTTCTAATGGATTTGAATAAAGAAGCTTCTTAGTGTTCTGCCAAATGAATGTTAAAAGAGTCTCAATTTTATTCGAGAAATTGATAAGTGATAACAGAGTACCTTGTTATGGTATTTTATCATATTGATGTTCCAGGGCTCTATTGCCTGAACTGGAATTCTTCCATGTGCTATATCTTACTGTTGTTCTCTCATAATTCTTTGAAGGATATTGCGAGTTTGACTAGCTTTTTCCAAAATACATGTGGGATAACACCAGAGGAGAAGCAGCTATCTGTTAGTGGGCGTAATTGGGGAGAAGTTGATCTAAATGGTTTGTGATATTTTCATAGCCAGCTTATTTGTCGCAATTTTTTTTCTTAGAGCATGTATTCTGCTTTCTCAGATTACTCCTGGTTAATCTAATTGCTGTACATAAAAAAAATTGTACTTTATACCGGTTTCCCTTTTGACATAGAAATCTGCATGAGGACACAGAATAAGGATAACTATTTGGCATTGTTAGTGAGAGCTCCCTCCCATCCATTATATTCTAGCCCTTGGAATTGAAGTAGTATTTCTTGTTTTAGTTTATTGGTAGTCATAGATGGTAAAGTACTCATTATTGTGAATCTTGTTTTATTGAGTTCAAATGACTACCATTTGCCACAATTGGGTGTTCCAAAACTTGTGTTACCATTTCAGGAAATATGCTGTCCTTCATGGTTGGCTCAAAGCAGGCTTTTGAGGTTTCTTTAGCAGATGTCTCTCAAACACAGCTTCAAGGGAAAAATGATGTGATCTTGGAGTTTCACGTGGATGACACCACAGGAGCTAATGAGGTAACTAGATTGGATCTTCTAAAGAATGCTCCGTTTTAAAATGGCTTGCAGCAGCTTATAAGCTTCCTTACCTATTCAATCTTAGTGTTGAACAGTGTAGCAATTTGTAGGTTCAATTTAGTTTGCATTTTGGAAATCTAACATTTCTAGTATTGTAATTTCAGAAGGATTCATTGATGGAGATAAGTTTTCATATACCAAATTCTAATACTCAGTTTGTTGGTGATGAAAATCGTCCTCCAGCACAGGTAAGTTTGTTCAATAATAACAAAATCTCATGTGGATGATGTTATGATAAATATTATTTCAGTTGTCAATATCTCAATCTTTTTTTTCCTTAAATTTTTGAATTAGGTGTTTCGTGACAAAATCATGTCTATGGCGGATGTTGGTACTGGAGGTGAAGATGCTGTTGTTACATTTGAGGGTATTGCTATCCTTACACCAAGGTAATTTCTTCAAATGCTTAGAAAAATTTATTTGATGTAGCTGTACCCATTTTTAGGAAAGAATGATCAATATAAATGTTTATCAGCAGAAGAATATTTTTTCTTTAATGTAGGGGGCGATACAGTGTTGAGCTACATCTGTCATTCTTGCGGCTTCAAGGACAGGCTAATGATTTTAAAATCCAATACAGCAGTGTAGTTCGCCTATTTTTACTTCCTAAGGTTTCTTTCGTGATCCTTTTCTTCTCATGGAAGTTGCATCACACAAAATGAGTAATGATTGATGCTACAAGGTTCTTATATTGATGTTTTCTTTCTTGGGATTTGTTTAAGAATACTGACAAGTTCTCATGTTGATTCATTTGGATCTGCAGTCTAATCAGCCACATACATTTGTTGTTATTAGTCTTGATCCCCCAATTCGTAAAGGACAAACATTGTATCCACACATTGTGATGCAGGTATTTTGCTTGCTGATTTCATTCTTTGTCAGTGTAGGATTTGTTTCTACACCTAACAAACATATTTCTCATTTTTCATTTTACAGTTTGAAACTGATTATGTAGTTCAAAGCTCCTTGTCAATGGGTGAAGATCTTTTCAATAGTAAGTACAAGGACAAGTTGGAGCTTTCATACAAGGTAATTCCGTTTTTCTACTCCCAATTTCCCTTAAGATTTCCTTGGTGTAAGGAAAATGCTTCCCAAAATCTTTGAGGTAGCTGGGATAATGAAAGAATGCATTAGCAATTCGGTTCATTGCTTTTGGTCCATCCATGTGATATAATCATTGATGTTTCATTTTCAAATCAACATCCAGGGGCTCATCCATGAAGTTTTCACAACAATATTGCGAGGATTATCTGGTGCCAAAGTGACCAAACCAGGAAAATTCAGAAGCTGTCAAGATGGTTATGCCGTGAAATCGTCTTTGAAAGCTGAAGATGGAATTTTGTATCCCCTTGAGAAGAGCTTTTTCTTTTTACCAAAACCTCCCACCCTCATTCTTCATGAAGAGGTAAGATACAGTTTAGCTTCAGAGGATCAAATATAATTTGTTGGTCAAAATGCGGTTGATTATGATTTGGAGATCGATTATATGATCCTTTTTTCTTCACTAGATTGACTATGTGGAGTTCGAGAGGCATGCTGCAGGTGGTTCAAATATGCATTATTTTGATCTTCTTATTAGACTAAAAACTGAGCAAGAGCACCTATTTCGTAATATTCAAAGAAATGAATATCACAATCTGTTTGACTTTATCAGGTACATTTTATATCTGTCATGTCATGTGGTAGATATTGATATATAATTATCTATTGTATTCACTTTTGGACTGTCCATGCAGTTCGAAGGGCTTGAAAATTATGAATCTTGGAGGTGTCCAGGCTGCTGATGGTGTTGCAGCTGTTCTTCAGAATGATGTTGATGATGCTGTTGATCCACATCTTGAGCGCATTAAGAATGCAGCTGGTGGAGATGAGAGTGATGAAGAGGTCTTGTTTTTATTATTTTTTTTTTATCTGTTGTATATTATTAGTTTGTTCACTTCTTTTCTTGTGGGATTAGGGAAGCGATAATTATTTTAACCAGTATATGAAAGTATTTGGGGGTGTGAAATAATCTAATTGAGCTTGAAAGTCAGCCTACGCTTCATTTTTGTTGCTTTGTTCATCATGTAAGCTTCTTATGTTTTCTGTTTTGCTCCCTTTTGTGAATCTTCGTCTGAACTTGTTTTGCTCATATCCCCTTTTATTCAGTCAGACTGACGCATGTTCACTATAGATCCCCCGCATCCCCCTGTTCTGGTTGGTGGCAAGGGTTGAGATCTTTTGATCTTACCTGCTTCTCTTTACAATATATTAATCAATGATAAATACCTACAGGATGAGGACTTTGTTGCTGATGAGGATGATGGTGGTTCGCCAACCGATGATTCTGGAGAAGACGACTCTGATGCCAGTGAAAGTGGTGATGGGAAAGAGGTCAGAGATGTTGTTTCTTTTAATCTGCATTGCTGACCTTCTGATATTGACTAATTTTCATGCCTCCTTTCCTCTCTCAACTATTGGTATATCTGTGTTAGAAATCATAAGTTAAGATTAGAATACAAAAATTAATATTATATGGTAGGTAAGGGAACAAAGTATGTTTGGAGTAAGTTAAGATTAGAATATGTTGTGATCATGTTTGTAAGTTAAGATTAGAATATGCAATGAAAAACAAGTAAGTAAGTGAAAACAAGTGAGTTATAAGCGAGTGATATATTCACTTCTCTAAAAATTCAACATGGTATCAGAGCATTTTGATCCTGGATGAGGAAGAATTTTCTCCTCACTGGTTCTGAAAAATGTCTTCCCCTCTTCCTCTGTTCAGTGTTTACCTCTTTAGTTAGTCCACTTTCTGTTCTTCCATTTTGTGTCACCGCCTCTGATTTTGAAATTTCTTCCTCTGTCCATGAGTGCATTTTGTTGGCAGATTACTCGTGTTAGCTGATTTTTCTTTATCCTTTTTAATGGCCTTGTGGATCTAAAAAGAGTACAAGCTCCAATGAAGAAGAGAGCCTATGAGACTCTAAAAAGAACACAAGCCAACACTATTGTTTGTGGCCCCTGAGGTTCAAAAAGAGTACAAGCTCTCACAAAAAAAGAGAGCCTCTGAGACTCTAAAAAGAACACAAGCCAACGCTACTGTTTGTGGCCTCTGAGATTCATAAAGGAGTACAAGCTCTGATAGAAAAAAGAGCCTCTGAGACTCAAAAATGAACACAAGTCATCCCTACTTTCATTTGTCATTGATGAAATCAACTTTCGGCCTTTATTGCCCATCAACAATGCAATTATCAGCTTGAGGGAGAGTCTCAAAGAAGTTTGTTCAAGGACGTGTGTACCTAGTTTGTTTTCTGTTTGTCACAAAATTGTGATGTATGGGATTTTTGTATTCTAGAATATGTTTGTTGCAAGTTGGACCTGATTGAAATCTATGATCCAACTTGAGGGGGAGTGTTAGAAATCATAACTTAAGATTAGAATACAAAAATTAATATTATATGGTAGGTAAGGGAACAAAGTATGTTTGGAGTAAGTTAAGATTAGAATATGTTGTGATCATGTTTGTAAGTTAAGATTAGAATAGGTTGTGATTATGTTTGTACTTTTTCCTCTTATATATAGAGGGGTTCATATGCAATGAAAAACAAGTAAGTGAATACAAGTGAGTTATAAGTGAGTGATATATTCACTTCTCTAAAAATTCAACAATCTGATTCCTGAATGAATGTTCTTTTTTTCTCTTCAGAAGCCTGCCAAAAAGGAATCAAAGAAAGAGCTTTCTTCTAAGGCATCTACTTCTAAGAAGAAAGCTAAAGATGGAGATGAAGACGGAAAGAAGAAAAAGCAAAAGAAGAAAAAGGACCCAAATGCGCCAAAGAGGGCACTCTCTGGTTTCATGTTCTTCTCACAAACAGAGAGAGAGGTTTGTTCTTTGTCATCCAGTACTTAATTTTATCAGGATTGGTGTTTGGGTGTGTGTTGGTGGTTTTTCTGCTTCCTTTCGTGTTGCTGCCTTACTCTTCTAAATTCATGGTTACAATTGGAAATTAAAAGTAGGCTGATGTATAATTTGGAATCACTATATTTGGGAGCAATGTTATGGTAGAAGGGCAAGGTTCTCACTCAGGTTGGCTATGTGGAAATATTTCTTTAGGATACTCTTTAAATATTCTTGATATCATCTGGCAAGAAACTGTCACTTATCTGTTCTAATGGGTCCATTTTCATCGTGCTTGACTGTGGCCAAATATGATCCTTTGCAAAATTTGCATGGAGCTATCTTGGCAGATATGAATATATATTATATATATGTAAATCCATAGAAACGGTTGTCTTTGTGTATTGGAGGTTATTGCCCGAGTTCTCATATAAAGTGGTTTTATTTTGGGTCTAGATAATAGGTACGTATCTAAAAGTTGTTTTGTTGACAGAATTTGAAGAAAACTAATCCTGGAATTTCATTTACCGACGTGGGGAGAGTACTCGGAGAGAAATGGAAAAAGATGTCAGGTAATTTTTTTTTTTTACCAGAAAAGAAAAGATGTCAGTTATGGTTGATTGCCAAGTTATACATTTCATGCACTTCTAACGGTGGCTCCAAGATCACAGGCTACTAGTTGTTGAACCTATTACTGTTGTTTATTATTGGTTTTGCTCAACTGTGCAGCGGAGGAGAAGGAACCATATGAAGCAAAAGCTCGTGCGGATAAAAAACGTTACAAAGATGAGATCAGTGGCTACAAGAATCCGCAACCCATGAACGTCGACTCTGGGAATGAATCTGACAGTGCCTAGTGTGGTTGTAAATGCAGTATCCGAAACGTTACTGTTTGTTCCTGGTAGAGTGTAGTGTTTACTTAATGGCAAAATTGGAAGATGGTACCTTCTGCGGTACTTGTCAAGATCGCTAGTAGTCTCTTTGTTAGTCTTGCTTTTTTAAGGACACTAAAAGAAATGAAGACAATTTATTGTGTTTTGCTGTCAATGGTTTTCAGAATCCTCTCCAAAATATTCATTTTTTTAATCAAGTCATGAACCCAAAATTATGACTCCAAATGCACAAGAGCCTTAAATTATGAACCTAAAAGATGTTAAGGAGGGTTGCTAACAGCAACTGGTAACATGGGTAGAAGTTTTTTTTGTCTATTAAGCTTGGTTGATAAGAAGGTATTGAGATTCGGATTTATAGGTAAAGATGGGTGATGTACAAGCGCATGGATCATACAATGGCAGGAGAAGAGTGCTGCATTGTAGGTTTCCTTTTATTCCTCAAATAGAAAACCTTCAATTCTCTAATATTTATTAATTTCAATCCTATATAAGTGACTGGTTGATGATTTTTAAAATCATTTTTATTTGAGGCCAAAGTCCTATTTTGGTCCCCCCAGTTATGCTCCTTGTTCCAAATAGGTCCCCCAGTTATTTTTTGTTCCATATTGATTCCCCAGTTTTGCAAAACTTGAAAAAGTTGGTCCCTCTAGCGTTTTTCATCCATTTTTCGTTAAAAAAAAGGAAAAATAAACTTTCATCCCCAAAAGTTTTATTTTCTTATATTAAGGTTCTTTTCTTTTTATAATAGGATCAAAACATAAGAAAATGAAGTAAATTAAGATTTTAAGTGAATTTACCAAAAAACACAAAATAAATCTCTCTCTCTCTCTCTCTGCAATGACAACGACTCCGATCTCCGCTGCTTACGATCCAGCTCAACCAACTTGCCTCGCTGGAAATACTGCACAGAAACCGCTGCCGATCGAGTCTGTCCAGGTCACGCCGCAAACTGCCGTCGGATGTGCTACAAACCCAGAAAAAAAAAACTCGCCGGCAATATCACGAACTCCGATAAATCTTCCCAGAAAACGCCGCTCTCCGCCGCCCTCTGTCGATCAACGCCGGCGAAGAGCTCCTCCGCGAAAACCGTCAAGCTCCGATCAAGAATCACGAGCTCACGAACAGACTCCGAAAACTCCGCGAATCTGGCCAGAAAACCGTCGCTCTCCGTCGAATCGTTGTCCTTCGTTGATGAACCGACGAGTTCTGATCATCGCCGTCGTCGGACAAGTCTAACGTGACGTAGGGTTCCTGTTTGGCTTGGAAATTGAGGAGAGTAGAGGNGAGAGAGAGAGAGAGAGAGAGAGAGTCAGAGAGAGAGAGGGGGAATCAGAGAGAGAGAGATTTATTTTGTGTTTTTGGGTAAATTCACTTAAAATCTTAATTTACTTCAGTTTCTTATGTTTTGATCCTATTATAAAAAGAAAAGGACCTTAATATAAGAAAATAAAACTTTTGGGGATAAAAGTTTATTTTTCCTCTTTTTTTAATGGAAAAATGAATGGAAAACGTTAGAGGGACCAACTTTTTCAAGTTTTGCATAACTGGGGTTCCTATTTGGAACAAGGAGCATAACTGGGGGACCAAAATAGGACTTTGGCCTTTATTTGACTACCCAATTTTATTTTCTTAAATTTCACCCTAAAAGAATCTACTGTTTTAGAATATATTCTGTGAACAGTTAATTTGATGTGGTCTCCTAGCTAAAGGGAAGACAAGGATGGTATCCAGCCGACCCATTTTCTCACTAGTTTTTTTATTTTTCTTCACCTGTATTTCACTTACAGGTTTTGTATGAGTTTCTTCAGTTTTGGAAATGCTATTTTGGAGGTTCCCATTGGAAATTTAAACTGTAGGGGTTTCCACATTTTTTTTTTGAGCCGGGTATTGTGCGTGGGGTGTTTGTTAGGGAGGGAATGTGAATAAAAACTGTTTCCACACTGCTCTTATGGTGCGGACTATCATTGGAGATAGCCAAAAAGCTCAAGATGGGCAGGAGGATATGAGAATGGAACATAGAGTTTTGAGAAGTAGCTGGGTGAGCCTGGGTTGGGTTTGAGGAAAATTTCAACCAACTTATGGGTTGAGTTGGGTAAGGTTTCAATTTTTTTATTGCTCAATCCGATCAGATCTAACCTACAACTTTGCCGGTTGGGTTCGCGAGTCAACACATGATTTTTTAAAAAAATATTTCTAATTAGATTTGTGAGTAGTGGAAAAAAAATTAAAAAAATGTTTATACATAAAAAGTTAAAAAAAAGAATTACATATATAAATATAAATCGATTAAAATACACTTTGTAACATATATAAGTGTAATACATATATGTAATTGTGTAAATTTTAAAGTCAAAATAGCTGAACTATCAATGTAAACTCATACAAAAATATATTAAAGAAATAAATAAAAATGTATGTCTAAATTCTCGAGTTGGATTGTGTTGAGAAATTATGAACTCGCACCCAATTTACAGTTGAGTGGATTGAAAATTTTAAAGCTAAGTTAATCCAACAACCTATTGCAAGTTAGATTCGTTTTTGTGTTTTTTTTTTTTGATAAACCGCTATATTAATCACTAAAAAAGCGTTACAACTTGAAGGATACAAAGTCAGGGCTAAGAAGAGACAACATAAATCTACTAGAACCTAACAAGTACTCCAGCAAGGACTTGCACCTACCAAACCTAACAGGAGCACCAGCCAACAAAACATTAATATCAAACACTACAGACTCCATAGACCCAACATTAGATCTATTACATAAAACATTAACCAAACACCTAATATTACTAAGGCAAAGACCAACCGACTGTAGCTTTATCACCTGGAGGCTACGATGTAAGAACAAAAGCTGCTGCATAATTTTATCTGAAGCAGTACCATACTTTTCATGCTGCATACATATCGAAATTTCCCCATCAGATTCAGAAAAAACGAAAAGTAGCCAATGTCTGCCCGAAATGAGGACCCTTTGCAATACCACCCAGTCCAACCCAATTTCGTCCAAACTGACAGTAATCTCATCCCTGTTTCTGTAAGCCATTGCTTCAGAATTCTTGACATACACCTTTAAGGACTCACTCCAGACGGAAGCATATAAAGCAGTTGGGCAATTAATCTCATTGATAACTTTGAAAGGATTTGGAGCACTCCCCTTCCACAAACATTGATTTCTATGAAACCAAATTGTGTCCAAAGCTACCAAAACCGTCAGCCACACATAACTATAAAAGTCGTTGTCATATCTTACCTTATGAAACCAAAAACGCAGCCAATCACAAACAGTAGATCCTACCATTGCATGAGGTTTAAGGCCCAGACTTAGTCCATACCAAATGGCTCTAGAGAAAGGACATTGGATTAAAACGTGATCAATGGTTTCCCTATGGAGATTACAGAATAGACAGAGATTGTCACTGCCAATCCGCATGTGGTGTCTCTCTAGCTTATCTTTAGTGGGAATGGCATCACAGAGAACCTTCCAATCAAACATGAGCACTCTCATGGGAATTTTAACTTTCCAATAATCCTTCCAGGGGAAAATAATCGAACCGCTGGAGTTTACAGAACCCGTATTCAAGCTGTTCAAAAGCCACTTGTACCCCGCAGAAACTGAGTATTCCCCAGAGTTGTGGCCAGTCCACATAAATTTATCCTCCAATCCAAAGACTGAGGGACGAATATGATCAAGCACACAGAAGTTCTGCAGCCCATATAGACCCTGAAGCATCGCCATATTCCACCTACCTTCACTTTCTTCCCACAAATCTGCAACAGTAAACAGACCTCTGGGACCATCCCAAGGAAGAGCCCAACGAGTACTCGAGATATCAATATGTCTGCCATTACCTACTCGCCATTTGAGCATGTTAAGCACCAGATCGCTACTTTTGCAGATATCCTTCCAAACAAAGGACGCTGCAGCCGAAGTCTTGAAGGAAGCCTCCTTTGCATTTCTGGCATATCTGGACCTAATCCACCTGGTCACCAAGCTATCCTCATTTTGAACAAATCTCCACACATTCTTTGATAATAATGCTTTGTTATCAAGGCTGGTTTTCTTTAAAGCCAAGCCACCTTGGCTCTTAGGAAGAAACAAGCGGTCAGATTTAAGAAGATGAATTCTTTGATGACCGTTCGCATTAGAGCCCCAAAAGAACCTTGTGCATATGCTATATCAATCTTGTTAGCATACTTGTTCGGACACCGCATGACCGCCATCTTGTAAATAGGGTCCGCCTGCACCACAGACTGGATAAGAGTTAATCTGGCAGCTTGAGAGAGGCACTTTTCTTTCCAACCACTAAGCCGGGAGTTAATCTTTTCAATGAGCTCATCAAAATTCCTGATCCTCGGTCGATGACCATCGATGTACACCCCAAGATATCTCCCAATCTGCAGATCAACTTTCATCTGAAGTACATGTCCCATTTCATTCTTCTCATTGCTGCTTATATTAGGGCTAAAAACCACAACAGACTTTGAATTATTAATCCTAAGCCCCGACAACCTCCCAAAAGTATCCAACAACCCCCTGATGTTATGGCAAGCCTCCCTAGTGGCCTTAAAAGCGATTAACAGATCATCAGCATACAGAATATGCGAAATAGACGGGCCACGACCTCTACATTTGACACCCTGGACCAATCCTTCTCTCTCGGCCTTGAGCATCGCTAGGGATAATGCATTTGCACACAGAATGAACAGGTATGGGCTCAAGGGATCCCCTTGCCTTAGCCCCCTCTGTGGGACAACTTTACCAGCTATTTGCCCATTAAACAACAATGTGTAAGTGACCGTTTTGACACACTCCATCATCATGCTAACCCAGAGCTCAGGAAACCCAGAGTGAACCAGAACTTTTCGCAGGAACTCCCAACTAAGTTTGTCATATGCTTTAAAAAGATCAATCTTTGCCGCGCCCCATCCAGTTTTCAATCTTTTAGCTCTATGCACATAATTGATGACTTCCGCCGCAAGAAGCGTACAATCGGAAATAAGTCTGCCTTTTACAAAGGCATTCTGGAAAGGGGTTATAATGTCAGCCATGATCGGTTGCAACCTGTTGACAATGATTTTCGAAATTATCTTATACGTTGCATTGCACAGGCTAATAGGCCGAAATTGAAGCATTGAAGCCGGGTTTTAAACTTTAGGGATCAGAGTGATATACGACTCATTGATTTTCTTCAGTAAATATCCTCTCTGAAAAAAACTGTGTACCATATTGCAAATATCATGACAGACTAATGGCCAAAAATGCTGAAAGAAACCAGGGGGAAGACCATCCGGACCAGGAGAATTAAAGGCCTCTAGCTGATGGAGTGCTTCAGTAATTTCCAAATTGGAAACGGGTTTAAGCAAACCCGTCCTGTGAGCATCGGTAATTCTAGGCAGCTTGATATCCGACAGCCAAATATCAATATCAGAAGGACTTACCTCCTCATCCATTGAATACAAGTGTTGAAAATAATTGACTGCCATCTCTTCAATCACTTCATAATCCTCTTTCCAACTGCCCTGATCATCCTGGAGCTTGGTAATCCGATTCGCTGCACTTCTCCTCTTCACCACTTTATGAAAATAAGACGTGTTCCTGTCCCTATTAATAAGCCACATTTGCCTCGACTTCTGGGCCCATAACAGTTGTTCCTTCTCCAGCCACGACTCAAGATCAAGTCTTATTTGTCTTTCCTTCATCATGAGTTCCCAAGAAGCCTGAACCTGTAATTTATTCTGCACATCCTGAAGGTCAGCTTGAAGTTTTTTAATATTTGCAGGTATCGATCCAAACTCCTCAATATTCCATTTCCTCAGCTTCTTCATGACCCAATCATTCTTCCTTGAGACCACAAACGCAAATGAGCCTTGAAAATTTTCTCTCCACGCATCACTAACCACTTGATCACAAGCATTTCCATGAATCCAGGCTGCCTCAAACCTAATCGGCCTTCTCCTCTGAGGAATGCAGTTGAACATCCTAATAATAATTGGACTGTGATCCGACGCTGCCACTGCCTGACACTCAACAGATGTATCAGGAAAGTGTAAAAACCAATCCGATGATACAAGAGTCCTGTCTATTCTCTCCCAAACTGCATCATGCCCCTTTCTATTATTAGACCATGTATACCACGCACCTGTAGGGATAACATCAACAAGCCCGCAGCAGTTGATGGTGTCACGAAAACTGTCTTCCCCCAGGGTGTGATCACACTTGCTCAGTTTATCTTTGGCACACAGGATCTGATTAAAGTCCCCCACCAACAGCCATGGCCGATCGTTGTGAGAAGCCACCATCTTCATAAAGTCCCATAAAACATAACGGAACTGAGTCTTTGGGTGTCCATACACAAAGGTAACTAACACATCTTTATCAGAATCAAGACTCCACAAAATATGAATCCAGTGCGGAGAAATATCAAGAACTTGGATCTTCTGATTGTCTTCCCACACTAGGATTGTACCACCACTTCTACCGGATACATCAGTACCAACAAATTTACTAAAACCATAACTACTAAAGTATTTACAAGCTACCTCTACCTTCAAAAAAGTTTCGCAGAAGTACATCAACGGCGGATGAGAATTCTGAATCAGATGATGTATTCTCCTGCGTGCCGAGGCCTTACCTAAGCCTCGGCAGTTCCACGATATAAGGCTCATGGCGCCTTCGGCGGCTGTGAAGGGCCAGCCGCCCCACGCCCCTTTCTTACAGCATAACCTCGACTGTCTATATGCATATTCAGAGCTCCTTCAGCCGGATTGAAGGTTTCTTCAAAGTACATAATTCTGCCTTTAACAATCTTCATAACCGAATCATGTTCCTCAAAGAACCTGTTTGCTCTGTCGCTAAAATCCGCAGAAGGGTCTGAATCTTGCTCTTCCCCTGGAAGACCCCACTTGAAAGTCGATAGGCTTCTCGACGATGTACCCTCTTGAACCCTTCCCTTACATACTCTTTTTGTCGGAGAATCACACAATGACTGCATTTGGTTCCATTTCCTCTTTCGCGCACCCTCATCTTGATTACTTTTCAGCCTGAGAGGAAGGGATGTCTCGATAAACCGGATAGGGTACTGAGGTAGAATAAATTGAGCTAAGGACCAACTTCTTAAGATCCACTCCCAAAACCCATCCGAGAGGTAGACATTAGAAGGCGTATTTCTTAGAAGCCCAAAGGCAGTGGAAGTTGTAGCTAAACAGAGAGGCGCAGCCCAAATACCCGGCCCATCTTCGTATTTCCTGGTCAGTATAGCTTCAAAGTAGAGGCTTCCTTGCTCCAAACAGGAGAACATTAGGGCCCTATCTGTGGTCTGAGTGTTAATAACCTTACCAGCCCAATCTTTAAAGTCAACGTCATCATGTACTATAATTGGGCCTTGGGCCTATTCCACTTCATTGAGGTCAGCTAAATAAACAAAAAGTGGCTTCAAACCTAACCATTCATCCCACGAACTAATTATCAGCGGTTCATCTTGCTTAATAAAAAACATATCCTTACTCTCTGACACGTAGCATTCACCCAGAATCTGTCTAATTATTAGATAGGAATCCCATAAGTCCATAAGATCATAAATGAACTTTTTAGGGATGCCAACTGTAGAAGCAGAATCTTCCCGCGCTAGCCTTCTATCCTTTGCTCTCCCAGCAGTAATGATCGAATATCCACTTACAACCTGATTCATAAATGCAAGATTTCCCGTATCTTCAGCTTCCATATCAAGCATCTCCAATCTCTCTTCTGCGCACATCTCTGAGTTCATTAATGGGTCGGGAATAATCTCTATTTCCATTAAATCCACCTATCCCAACTGATCCGCAATAAATTCCTCATTATTCTCGTCACCATCATTTTCCGATACCAGCGATTCCACTGGCGGCGAGACAGGGCCGTCCTCAAACTGTGCCTCCACTTGCAACCGCCATAACTGAACGTCCAAGAAATCAGGATGAGGAACTTGTTGCTGCATGACAGCATTTCGAATGTCACCTTGGCCATTCAGATTCTGCTGATCGTGGAGCTGAACTTGTTGGCCTTGTACATCTTCTTGAACCTGGTGATCTTGGTGACCAACTTGCTGGACCACTTCCTCATCGAACACAGAATACACAGAACCTTCAGACGACGAAACCTCTCCACTAAGGATGTTTGGTGGGTTCTGGAAAATGAGCTTGTCAACTATTGTAAAGCGATATCCATAAGCATCAAAGATGATTTCCACCTTGGTTGTCTTCCTAAAATGGAACAAAGGAAATTTTCGCCTTGGACACACGTAGTAAGGATCGTTATTAGCATACGCATAGTCCACATTCTGGTGATCCATAAGTTCATCCCTAACCCTAGCTGCCTCGTCCATGATGGACTGTGTGCTTCGAACACAATCCGCAGCTAAATGACCGATATACCCACAACGTTGACAGATCCTGAATACTCTCTCCGGCACACACGGTATCCACCTGACCAGACCATTCTGGAGTCGAAGGAAAGCACCCATCGACATTGGCTTAGCAGGATCTACTCGAAACTTGACACGGACCCCTTCCATACTCACGCCATTGTTATCCCAAATATCTATCATCAAGGGGTCTCCGATGGCTTCTCCCAGTTTCCAAGCAACTTCTGGGCATATGAAATCAAAGGGGATACCAGAAAACTTAAACCATAAGTCAATCCCTTCGATCTTGAGATTAGTGAGGGCCATGTTTGGGCACCACTTTTCGAGGATCATCAAGCAGTTCTGCACCGTCCAAGGCCCATTTGCAAGCATGAAAGTCATATCCTCCATCTCAGAGAACTCGAGAAGGAAAAAATTCCTGGACTTTGAGCGAACTGTAACATCACCCAACAATAACCAGTTTGCATTAATGATGTGTTGCAACCGGTGCACCGGCATATTCTTCCTGTCTATAACCACAACAACAACCACACGTTCGAACAGAGCCATCTGATGCTGCATGTGTACTTGATTAACATTCAGCACAGGTCCTTGTCTTGGCAAAATAAAGTTAGGAGCCAACGGGTCCCCCTCAGGAATATTCATACCTAGAGGATAGTCAAAAAGCCAAAAAAGGAAACAAGCCACAAAAAGGAGTACACGATAACACAGAGATAGAAACAGAAGGAAACCAAAAGAATGAACTAAAAACAGGACACACTGATGGAAGGAAACTAGAAAACCATAAAGTAAGCAGTTACTATAAAAGGTGATACACCAACCAAACCACCAAGCAATTAAAACTAACGTCTTAAAATAAGCAGAGGCAGGTAAGATATCATAAATAAGAAAAAGCAAAGGTTGAAACACATCATACACTACTTCGGGAACTACGTCCCTTCGAAACAAGGGCATAGATACCGCGCAAACACTCACTAAAAAGGACAAAACACAAGAAGGACGAAGAAGGTTAGCCAGAAGAAGACCAATAAGAACCCTATATCCTAGCAGAACCACTCCAAAGAGGAGGAACGCAAACTGACTACTCACAGCTGCTTTCTCTCTCTAAAACTAAACCTCTCACTAGGAGGAACGCAAACTCCAGCCATCACTTCCAGATTCGTTTTTGTTAGTTGGTGGATTGGGTTGGAAGTAGCTAGGCTAGGCTTTTATGAATAGTCTATAACTAACATAGTCAAAGTATAGTGTTCCCATAACCAAACTGAGATTTGAAGATACTTTGTGTAGGTTTGTGTTTTAAAGTCTTTGTGCTTATTATTTGGGTTACAAAAAAACAAGGGTCTTTTTTTTTTTTTTGAGTAGTGAACAAGACCTAAAAAATTAAACAACATTAAGATTAAATACAGGGGAGGGGAAATTTCGTAAGATAAATTAGAAGTGAAGTTGATGCTGCACTGCGCTAATTTTGTAGTTGTTGGCGAGACAAATGTTGGCGATGTCCTGAACTATGGTCTCCTCTTTGTAGTTGCCATGAAATGGGTTGAGAAGCTCCGGGTAGACCTTTTGTAGGTGTCCATGGATTGACTGGATACCTTTTGCCTGGAGGTTGAGCAGGCATTCACGGATCCCATAAATAACAGTTCTTCTTATCCGAATAGTGCTATCTTCTTGGTAAGTAAAAAATAAGTAGGCTGTTCCAGAGTTGATGTAGAGAGCGCCAAAGGAGTTTTTCTTCATCTTCTTGTCCTTCCACCATGTAAAGTATACATTCCTGGTGTGATCAGTTGTGTGTGAGGCGGTCGGGGGGTCTGGCTGGGGCCTAGCGGGGTTTTTTCTCTTCGAAAGCTTTCGAATATCCATGATTTGTCTATTGTACATTCTCATCGTCTCCCATGTCTTCCATACCTCCTCGCTGGAAATTGTCTGATGTTGGAATCTGACTTGATTGCGGTGGGAGTAAAGTGCCCAGGCAAAGATGAGGATGTCCGTAAAGAGTTCTTTGTCATGGTCGTTATGCTCGCAGTTGTTAAGGAGTGAGCCAAGCCATTGGCGGAAACCGTTGAGAGCCGCAGCGCACGGTCTTATGTTAAGGGCTGAGCCTAGCCATGTCCGGCGTGCAAAGGTGCATGTTAAGAAAAGATGATCATCGTCTTCAGTTGTGTCACAACCAAAAGTACATTGGCTATCAATCTTGAAATTCTTCGCAAGTAGATTTGCTCCAAGCTGCAGTGCGTTGTTGAGGCAACGCCACCCAAAAAGTAAGACTTTAGGGGGACACTGTAGTTTCCAAAAAATTTCCCATTTGAAATGTGTAATACACTCATCCTTAACCAGGCATAAGTATTCTTTACAGACATTATAATGCCCGTCTGTGGACTTTTTCCAAACTAATCTGTCTTGGATGCCTGTTTTGGAGATGGGCATTTGCAGAATGGCGGAGATCTTGTCATCGTGGTAATATTTGGCAAGTTGGTTGGTATCCCAATGTCCATTGTCATCAAAGAGGGAGCTTATGGCGACGTCATCATTGGTATTTACGTCAGGCGGAACCCATTGTCTGCTATGTAGCCGAATATTTTGTCCATTCCCGATGCGCCATTCACAATCCTCTAAAATCTGATTTAGTCTTTTGCAGATTGGTCTTTCCAGTGGAGATGCCGTAGAATCACAGTGGAAAATGTTGCTAGTGTCGTTCTTACAATATTTTCCATAGAAGATCCTTGAAAGAAGACTCTGGCGATTGGAAATATTGCGCCATGCTTGTCTGCCAATTAGCGCATCATTGAATTCCTTCATTCTCATGATGCCTAGGCCTCCTTGATTCCTAGGACGACAAACTTGGGGCCAGGATTTCATGTGGGGCGAGTTTTTGCCTTGACTGTTTCCCCAGATGAAATTGCTAATGACCATATCACACTTGTGCGCTTCAATTTGGGAGAGACTAAAATAAGAAAGGTGATAAAGGGGAAGGGAGGAGAGGACAGACTTGATGAGAACAACTCGAGCAGCCTGGGATAAGAGAATTGACTTCCATCCTTGAAGTCTGTCCTGGAGCTTTTCCATGATGATTTCGAAAATCATTCTGCTTCGGGGAGCCTCATCAATGTGGCTTCCCAGGTATTTGGAGAATCTGTTCACTTTCTGAAAGCCACAAGTTTTGATTATCGTTTTCCTTAGTCTGTTGGCGCAATTGGGGCTAAAAGTGATATCTGATTTGGCTGGGTTGATAGTTAGACCCAATGATGCTTCGAAGCGCTTGAAGATGTCCCCAAATTCGGAAATGGAGTCGGTGTCCGCTTTGAGGAAGAGCAGGATGTCGTCAGCATAGATAAGATGATTGATGGCCGGTGCTCCACGGGCAACTTTGATGCCTTTGATCTTCGAATCTTGGCATTTGATTAGAAGACCTGACAGTACGTTCATACAAAGTATGAAGAGATAAGGGGAGATTGGATCACCTTGTCTTAAACCTGCTTTTGGGAGGAATTGTTCAGAGCATCCACCATTTACCTGGACCCTGAAGGAAGTTGTTGTTACACACTGCATGATGAGCTCCACCCATATCGGTGGGAATTTCATATAAATCAAGAGGTCCTGAAGGAACTCCCAGGAGATTTTGTCGTAAGCCTTTTGCAGATCAATTTTGATGCTGGCCCATCCCGTTTTGCCCTTCTTGTGTCTTCTTATATATCGGAGTACTTCATGAGCAATTAAGATGTTATCCGTAATAGACCGACCCTTGGCAAAGGCATTCTGGAATGGAGAGATCGAGGTTTCCTTTCTCTATCTTCATTGTTAATGATTTCACCTCTTCCTCTTGTATATTTTTTTAAAAGATAAACCAATGGAGCTCCCTCCTCTCCCACTAACCAAACCCTAATTTAACGATAAGCCTTGGAAAATGCAATGCAATTGAGAGTATTGAATGAATACCTAGATCTGGATCTCCCAATCTTTTCTTTGGATATTTATTGCCCAAGGATAGATAGTGGAGATAATTCAAATCTGTAAACCCATTACCTTTCAACCTGCACAACTGTTTCTTATTTTTAAATATCTTTCTTTAAATTAACCAAAAAAAAAAAAACCATTTCATTCCAACGCAGGCAGTAGTAACTTTTTGGTTGCCTTCAGATTTTCAGTTTTATCTTCATTAATTTAGACTCTATCCTTGTGCATCTAGTTATGACTATGAAGCACGGATATTGACAATAATACGGGCACTAATACGGGCTACGACACTAACATGAATACACCAACATGTCAAATTCTTAAAATTATATGACACCACAGACTATATATTTATAGAGAGATGATTAAATATTAATAAACTTTGATGAGAATTTTAAAAATTATAATATGTCATATGTGTCATTATTTTCTATTGTTTGTCATGTCAAAGTTATAAAAAAATAGTTATATATATATATATATTATAAATCAAGAGTATCCACTATCGGGAAGAGTGACAAATCCCTTCTCCATGGGTCCCTCACTTAAGGGTAAATGGCTAACCATAGAATGTTTCCCATATATAAAGGTGGAATTCGAACATCCATTACTTGGCTAACCATAGATACAAAGAAGGGTTTATCAAGTTACAACATGTGGCTTCACAACTTCAGCTAGCAGATATATTCACCAAATCCTTGTCTCAACCTCAATTTTCTTTTATTATCGGCAAGTTGGGTCTTGTTGACAATCCTCAACTTGAGGGGGGATGTAGGAATAAGGACTAAATAGCAAATAAGGACTAAATAGCAATTTTTAGTTAGTTTTAACTGAGTTGTTAATTAGTTTTAGTTGTTAGTCAGTATTGCTGAGCTGTAAGTTGATTTTTCCCCTCTGTACATTTAGTAAGAGCTTTATTATAAATAGCTCTATTTTGTACTTAATTGATATGAGTGAAATACATATTTCAGATATATTTCCACGCTTTCCTATTCTCTGTTCATGGTATCAGAGCTTCTGGTGTATTCAAGAAGGCCGAAAATGTCGAACCAAGAAGATGAAGCTGGAACTTCTGCAGAATCGTCTAAGACGAAGAGCTTTTCTTGGGCGCTTCACTCATCAGACCAACCCGGTATGATTTTGGTTTCTACACCACTCGATTGCACGAATTATCTTCCTTGGAGCACTGCGATGAAGATCGCCCTAGGTTCGAAGGAGAAGATGGGATTTGTTGATGGTTCTTTAAAGATACCTGACGATGATGAAGGTTCTAAGGCTTGGAAGAAAGCAGATCAGATGATAATGTCTTGGCTGCTTAATTCCATCTCCAAGAACATGCGTGAGTCTTTTCTATATTTTCCTTCTTCTCATGCGATTTGGTCTGAGCTGGAGCGACGGTTCGGAGTGACAAGCGGACCTCGTTTGCTACAGATCCAGCGTGAGATGATCAAGATTAAGCAAGGTAATGA
>QANZ01052372.1:48523-74690 GCA_003254925.1 Chamaecrista fasciculata | reverse complement strand
TGCATCTCATGCACCGAGGTCATGCTGGTCTTAGTTCAGTTCAAGCTCCCACTTGAATGAGCGACCAGGGACAGTTTAGATTAATTATCTCATAATTAATCACGGATTGTTATCATAGTAAACATGCTAATAATATGATAACCATTAATTTATCTCCATAAATTAATTGATATGTTCTCAACATATCTATAAAATGATTGGCCCTAGGGCACAATCTCCAACATCTAACACGTTGCCTTTGAAGGACAAGTTTGCCCCGAGGGCTTTTAGATGTGTTTTTCTGGGATATGCAGCTGGCCAAAAGGCATATCGGGTATATGATATTGATCATGAAAAAATCCTTATTTCTAGGGATATTATTTTTTATGAGGATCAGTTTCCTTTCCTAAACCATTCCCAATCTTCTGATTGTCCTATGCCATTTCCTTTTCCAGAGCCTACTATCAATGATATTGATTCTCCTAAAACTTCTCCCATCCAATCTTTTCCTTCTATAGAACCAGAAATTCCTTCAAGACAAAATCTTACCATAAATAATTCACCACCTTCATCATCAGATATTTCGCCATCTATGATAGAACTTTCCATAAATCCACCTCATCCTCCTGTTCACCCTCCTCTTCGTTCATCATCCAGAGTTGTCAAGCAGCCAAGTTGGCTAAAAGATTATGTATGTACTACTATTACTGACATTAATAATTCTTTTTCTCTTGATACAGTTGTTCTTTCTCCGGAATATACAGCTTTTATGACTAATGTGAGCAAGCTCAATGAACCACATTCTTATAGAGAGGCTGTCAAGCATCCTGAGTGGTGTGCAGCCATGGAGAAAGAGTTACAAGCTTTAGAGGCTAACAATACATGGGAAATTACTACTCTGCCAGCAGGAAAACAAGCAATAGGATCCAAGTGGGTCTATAAGGTGAAGATGAATCCAGATGGGTCAGTGGAAAGATATAAGGCTCGTTTGGTTGCAAAAGGGTACAACCAAGTGGAGGGCATTGATTATTTTGATAGTTATTCCTCGGTTGCAAAACAAGTGACAGTAAGAATTGTTTTAGCGATTAGTACTGTTCATAATTGGCCTCTTTATCAGTTAGATATTAATAATGCATTTCTACATGGTTTTCTTCATGAGGAAGTTTATTTAAAACCTCCTCAAGGTTATTCAAAGGCAAAAGAAACTGAAGTTTGCAGACTTAAGAGGTCTTTATATGGCCTAAAACAGGCTTCTCGAGAATGGAATTCAGAATTTACTGCTCAATTGATTAAATATGGTTTTGTTCAGTCAGAAAATGATCATTGTTTGTTCATTTTCAAATCTGCTGCTGTGTTTGTGGTTTTACTTGTGTATGTGGATGATGTCTTGCTCACAAGAAATTGTACAACTACAATTCAGCAGATCAAAGATTTTCTAGATGCTACATTTACTATAAAAGATTTGGGTTTTGCTAAGTATTTTTTAGGGATTGAAATTGCAAGGTCTTCGGATGGTACTTTTATCTCTCAAAAAAAATATATCTCTGATATTGTTGCTGCTACAGGATTAAAAGATGCCAAAGAAGTGTCTTTACCTATGCCTAGAGGTCATAAATTTGATGAGGAGGCTCCTCTTTTTAAAGATCCTGAGCAGTACAGACGTTTGGTTGGCCGATTATTGTATTTGAATATGACTCGGCCTGATATTTCATTTCCAGTTCAGCAGTTAAGTCAGCATGTTGCAGCTCCAACTACTTCACATTGGGAAAGTGCTTTATGTGTGGTTAAGTACTTAAAGGGTACTTCATCAATGGGCTTATTCTATAAAACTGATTCAGATTTCTCTCTTGAAGCTTATAGTGATTCTGATTGGGCATCATGTCCTACATCTAGGCGTTCTATTACTGGTTACTCACTTCTTCTTGGAGGGTCTTTAATTTCATGGAAATCCAAGAAGCAAACTACTATTTCAAGATCTTCATGTGAAGCCGAGTATAGAAGCATGGCATCTTGTGTTTGTGAGTTGCTTTGGGTATCTTATCTTCTACATGATCTGGATATTATTTTTCAAAAACCAATTCCTTTTTTCTGTGATAATAAGGCAGCTTTGCACATAGCATCTAATCCAGTGTTTCATGAAAGGACGAAACACATAGATATAGATTGCCATTTGGTGCGCCAAAGATACAAAGAAGAGTTTATCAAGTTACAACATGTGGCTTCACAACTTCAGCTAGCAGATATATTCACCAAATCCTTGTCTCAACCTCAATTTTCTTTTATTATCGGCAAGTTGGGTCTTGTTGACAATCCTCAACTTGAGGGGGGATGTAGGAATAAGGACTAAATAGCAAATAAGGACTAAATAGCAATTTTTAGTTAGTTTTAACTGAGTTGTTAATTAGTTTTAGTTGTTAGTCAGTATTGCTGAGCTGTAAGTTGATTTTTCCCCTCTGTACATTTAGTAAGAGCTTTATTATAAATAGCTCTATTTTGTACTTAATTGATATGAGTGAAATACATATTTCAGATATATTTCCACGCTTTCATATTCTCTGTTCAAAGGGACCAAGTGAGGAATTACTATGCCACACTTATGTGATTAAATAATTTTATATTTTAAAACTTACGAATATGTATGAGTGTTGTACGAGTACCAGACGTGTTTCACACTTTTTTAGAATGAACTAATAAAGTGTGTTTCATAGGATTATGATAACAAAGTTTATAATAAGAATACTATAAGATTTTGTACTCCAATCTTACTCAAATCATATGGAACCACTTAACCAATAATATTGACTATTGAAATAGTGTTCTCTGAGCATTCTTGACTCGTGAACAAGCAAGAGCACTGATCTAGTGAGTCAGTGCGGCATTTATGTTTGACTCTACTTTTGTTCTGTCTGTCATTTTTCAATTCATTTTTCCTGAACCGCATGGAATTGATCCAAACTATGGCTTTTATTGCATGCTCTTTGTAAGCACAAAGATAGGCAGATTTAGAAAATCTGGTGTAACTAATAATAGTTTCAAGAAGAAAAAAACTTACTATTTGATCCTTAAATTTATATCGAGTTAATGAAACAGTCTTTGAAATTGAAATAAACAATTTGGTCCCTGTGACACTATAGTCTTCAAATTCGAACTGAATTTGTACTTTTTAGTTATTGAGTTTGTATTAAATTTGTATTGCATATGTATTTTTTGGTCCTTATATTAGACCTAAAGACCAAATCATTAGCGATTGTAATATTTTAGGAACTGAGTTGTATATTTTGATTATTTAGAGATTGATTCGTGAATTTGGTAAAAATTTAGAAACTTAATTGTAAGTTCTCATTTCAAGAATAACAAAATGCTGGAAATAATGATATGATGGTCAATGGGTAAAAGAGTTACTTCTTTCATTTAGGAGTAAAACGATGATGACTTCTTGGTAAATTCCTTTTCAGCTCACCATATCAGTGAAAAGTCAAATTGGCATATACTTAAATTTCTTAAATATTTGATTATGTAACAAAGTAACAATCCAGCTATACTTGTGATGAGACATTTTCTTTATAAGTTAAGAGAAAAAGACATTCGCTTTATAAATTTGGTTTACCATTGTTGGTGTGAAAGGTTACCGTCGAAAATGACTCCAGGGAACATTTGTATTGTCTTGATATTTGAGTTTTTTTTTTTTGGATTAAGTGAACTTTTGGTCCCCTAACTTTTGCAAAGGTCTTAATTTGGTCTCCTAACTTTTTTTGTTGCAATTTTGGTCCTCTAACTTTTGAAAACGTCTCAATTTGGTCCCTTAACATTTTTTGTTGCAATTTAGGTCCCTTAACTTTTGAAAACGTCTCACCGTTGGTCCCAAATGCACTTCTATCCATTATCTGTCTTTAGTGCTGATCGGGCAGGCCGAGTTGGCTGATGATGTTTCAAACGAGTGAAGTGGATTAAAAAAAGGACCAAAGGACCATTATGTAACAAATTACAATATTTTGAGAATGAATCAACCAAGATTTAGCCGAATAAAAAAGACTCAAAATGTTGCATAATGATCATTTTTTAATTCATTTCATCCATATTTGTCACATCATCAGCTAACTCAGTCTACCAGATAAGCACTAACGGTAGATAATGGATGGAAGTGCATTTGGGACCAACGATGAGACTTTTTTAAAAGTTAGGGGACCAAAATTGCAACAAAAAAAGTTAAGGGACCAAATTGAGACCTTTGTAAAAGCTAAGGGACCAAAAGTGCTCTTAAGCCTTTTTTTAAAAATGAATGTAAAATATTTTTTAAACAGGAATACATAGAATTCTAGGTAAAAATGTATAGAATCCTCTTCAATTGTGGCCTATGTGTAAATAATCCCTTAAAACCTTAAAAAGTTATTCAAACTACCTTGAACTTTTTAAAGGGAGCAAATGTTTATTTTTCTATTATCCTTTTAATTGAGATGTCAATTATCTTAGAAAATATATGTTATATGTCATGTGTAAATTAAATCGATTCTTTTAAATCTATTTATATTTTAAACTTTTATTTTTATTTCTTCTTTGTAATTATTCCTGTTTGGCATTTTTTGTATTTTTCTTCCATGACCCTCCTTTCTCATTCACAATTCAGCCTTGCGGCCATATCTAATATAACATGGGCCTTGTGGTGCAAAGATTAGCGGAGATTCATCTTGAATTGGGCCAAATGCCTTTAGTGATTTTTGACTTTTGATCCACTAGGCTTTGTAGAGGTTAGTATAATAAGTTGAGTTGGATTCAAATTTCAATTTGGAGAAAATTTTAAATCAACCATATGGTTGTGTTGGGTTGGTTCTGAACTTTTAAATTAGGAAAAAGTATTAAATTTGTCTCCCAAACTTTGCACAAACTGTCAATTTCGTCTTCAATCTTTTTTTGCTGTTAGTTTCGTCCCTAATATTTTATGTTTTGGTCAATTTTATCCTTTGACTAATTTCTTTCAATAAATTAACGAAATACCGCATTATGTTTTTCCATCTGAGTTAGGGTTTGAGTTTTTTTTTTTCTATAAATTTTATATTATATATCATTAGCTACGTAGATTCTGTCGTTAATATATGGTTAAAGTAAGAGCAAAGGATAAAAATTGACCAAAATGTAAAACATTAAGGACAAAATTGACAATAAAAAAGATTGGGGACGAAATTGACAACTAATATAAAGTTTGGAGACAGAATTAATGCTGTTAATACATTATTATTTTTTTTTAAAATAATAATTTTATGAGAAAAATATTATAATAAATTTGTGTGCAATGAAAAAAATACTCACACCTAAAAATAGTTAATAAATAAAGATTATATATAATGTTGTATATATAGATATAAATTAGTTTAAATACACTTTATAGTATATATATATATATATAATTATATAAATTTTAAAGTAACAATATCATAAATACAAAAATAATTAAACATATACAAAAATATATAAAATTTTACAAAAATAAAAATAAAATATGTGCGTATTTATGAATTGGTGGGTCAATTTCTAAACCCACAACCCAATTTGTAAGTTTGCAATTCCACAATTTTAGAACCAGCCCAGCCCATCAATTTTTTTTTGGTTAGAAGATGACTTTCATTCATAATAAATATGGCATAAGGCCATACAACATGGAGACCAATTAAAGCTTAGATTTAACAATAAAAGCAGAGCCCTACGCTCCATAGAACATATATACACATAAGCATAGGAAAATAAAAAAAAAAATTTAGGATACACACCTAAGAAGAAGATTACACCCAAGACTCCTATACATCATAGAGACAAATCTACAATATCTCTAAAAAAACAGAGAATTTGGAAGAGTTTTCAAAGAGGCAACACACCCCAAACTCTCTTTGAGAGGAAAAATCTTCTTGACCCATTTTCCTCTTCAATATTAAACTTCTGGTGTAGTAGATCTGAGATGTATATTTACATAAGAGAAAACTATTTCTTAATGAAAGGGAGAAAACTCCCCTAATGGGAGAAGAAAACTTCCCTAATGAAAGTAGAAAACTTACCTGATGAAGGAGAGGATGACAAAAACCATACCTAAATGAAGAAAATGGGCCACTTTCGGTGAAACAGCGACAGCCTAGCGACAACTCAAAATTGGAAGGTCATAGAGAGCAAGAGAGGGGGCGCACGTTTGCTGATACAACTGTATAACCCATCCGCTTGAATTGATTTGGTTTGTGCAACTTTATAGATTAACCCCACTAAAGTAGTGAAAATGGGCTCAACTCACCAAGAATGAGTTAATTTAACCTACTTTTTTTGTGTTAAATTTGTGAAATCTCAACTCACTAAAGATTTTGACTCGTGTGAGTTAGCTCACTTACCTAGTTATTCATTTATTTTTAAATATATTTTCAATTTTTTAAAATATCATATTTTTATAAACTATAGTATGTAAAAATATTAATATTAATATATGATAATTATGTAATTTAACATTATCTTATAAATTTTATTATTAAAAATATTTTAAAAAATAGTCAATAGATTAAGGTCAACCCAACTCATCATATTAATGAATCTAGTTAATAGAATTCTAACTCCTGTAAGTTAATTCAAATGAGTAAGCCAATTTAGATTGAAAAAAAAAACCATTTTCTACGGGGAAAAAAAAAAGAAACACCCATGACCCAACCCATTGCTTATCCTAAAGATTTTACCAACTCACACCAACATTGACGCCGAATTCGTAGAGATTGTCCGCTGCCTGCCGGCTATTAATAAATATGAAAAATTCAACTTTTGCTTTATCATATTCTTAATCAACGTGCAATATATATTTGATGCTGTGGTTTAATGGTTTTTTTTTATTTCAATAATACAATAAAATAAATTATGGATTAATATACCTAACTAATTTACTTAATTCCCTTAATGGGATACGTATTAGGCCTACACAATTTCAAACATGAAGGACCAATAAGCCGGTGCCATGTGGCACCGGCTTAATTAACATTTATTTTTTTTTAAAAAAATGGTCACTGAAATCGTGTCCCCGGGACATGATTTCAGAGTAAAGTCTGAAATTGGAGCTGTTGGGTGTTAGAAGNATAATTTAGATAATGTTGTAATTATTAGATAATGTTAGATAAAATGTTAGGTAAATTTAAAAATAATATTGTTATAGATATATTTGTTAGATAACTTTCAAAATAGTATGTTAGATAATTTATTTGAAAGATAAAAATGTTAGATAAAATTTAGATAATGTTGTAAATAATATTGTTAGATAATGTTATATAATTATTTAGGTAGTTAGTTAACTTTCAAAATAGTATGTTAGATAATTTATTTTTAACATAATATTGTTTGAGATATAATTCCATTTTAGACGATAATTTTATTTAAATTTTATTTATTAGAGAAAAATGTCAACGAGGGTCAGATGCTTGGTATATAGTCATGGATCAATCTCTCCCAGTGGTGTTTGTGGGGTTATGTTTCAATCTGAACGGAAAAAAGTCATTACGTTGCCTAGTGATATTACGTTCGATAGATTGAAAGAATTGATTAGGGAGAAACTTATGCTTTCTCCTCTTGAAGATATCACTTCTATCGTGTATAGATTGCCAGTAAGTTTTCTAAACCCTGGATATGTCTACACGACCTGGATCTTATCGGGTGATGATGATGTCAACTCAATGATGGAAACACATATAGAATGGATGGTAAACACAATGCTTGAGTTGTATGTAGAAGTATTTGTGGAGAACGCATTTGACTTAAACACTACAATGCTCCTTGTGGAGAACACAAATTTTATCTGTCCACCCACCGTTAGAGAGACAGCAGCTGAAAACTTTGCATCTTCAAGTGTGTTTCGACGAGTGTTTGGAGGAGGCATGGATAATACAGTTGGATCTAGTATGGAGCCGAGCTCTGCATGCCAAACAATTGATAGTGATGACGATGAGGACTACACCCCTGCAGGTGGTTCGTCCTCAAGTTATGAGGATGAGTCGGTGTATAGTTCAATTTTTACAAATTCCGGTGAGGAGATGGGTGACTTTAATGAGGAGATGGATGACTTTAACGAGGAGATGGATGATGCAGCTGAGCGTAGAAATAATGATGTTGAAGATGATCGAGTGGATGTCGTTCCTGCTCCAGAGTATCGTCCTCCGGGTTACAATTTTTATAATGAAATTGACATGGAGATGACCCGCTGATCGAGCCATATTTTACTATGTTTTCATAAGGCATTTTGTGGTTTTAAATGATAATATTTGGGTGTATTTGCCTTAAAATGTAGTAATTTGGTTGCATGTGCTAATGTGTGTAAATTGGGCTAAAATGTATCTTTTTCCGACATTTTTATGTTAATATATTTTTATTGGGGAATTATACAGCCTTGTGAAGTGTTTTCAGGATTTATTTTGAGTTTTAGTACAAGGGAAGGACCAAAGAATTGAAGAATAATGAAATCTGGGGCTCAAACGCAATCAAAACGAACCAAAATGGAAGGCAAAAGCGAAATCTAGGGGCCAAACTGAAAATATAAGTGACCGTGGCGCACAGCTGACCGTGGCGCACAAAATGGTCGTTGTGGCGCACAGAGAAGAATCCTGCGGCGCACAAGCTTCAGTTGCGTAAGCGCTTACGTCAGCAAAAATTAGGTCAGGAATATTAAAATCCGCAACAATGCGCCACGAGCTTTTCCCGCGGCGCCCCCGCGACGCACCGACGAAAATTTGCCTATAAATAGCAGCGAAATCAGCCTTCATTTGACACACCTTCTCTCTGTTTTCTGCTTCTCTCTCTAGATTATATATATATATATATATTTTGTTGTAATGGCTTTCTTTGTCCTAATTTATCCCATTTGGGATATAATTATGGCTATGAGTAGCTAATTTTCTTAGTCCGAGGGAGAGTTTTATTATGGCTTGAGCTTAGAGCTTCTATCAGGGGAGTTTGTTATTATCTTTCTTTAAGTTTCAGTTAAGATTTTATTTATCTTGTTTAAGATAAGTTATTATCTTATTTGTAACTTAATTTGACTTTGTAATAAAGGATTGTTCTCATTTTATTTCTTATAATTATAATTGGTTGGGATTTCGTTCGAACCTAATTTAGTTATAATTATTTGAATGTTATATCCTCGTTGCTTTGTTTAAAGTAAGAGCAATCTATCCTTTATTATTTCTGTCAACCATTTATTATTGGGATTATTGGATTTAATTATTTAATTTTTTCGTTTGGAGAATTATATAATTAACCAATAATCTAAGTCTTGAGTTTTCAAGGCTATTTTTGGAAATGGTTTCTTGATAATAATTAACTCCCATTTATTAAAGCAAGGATGACCTAATTAAAACTCTTCCCGAGGACATTTTTATTATATATTTGTTCATCATATTTTTGTTGTTCTGCCACATATTAATTATCCGTTCTTGTTCTTATTTATTTATTTATTTTTATTGTGTAAAATTTATTTTTGTTCCCATCATCACAATCCCCAAACCCATTTATTTTCTGCTTTTTATAGTTACTGTTATCTTCTTTTATTTTCCTTTTATTTATTTCTAATTAACAGCACTATTAATTAATGAACTTTTAAGAGTTCTTCAGAGAGATCGACCTAGGTTGTGCCATTATATTGCACAATTTAGCATCAAATTGACCATTTACGACAAGTGCGATCAATTTCTGGCACCGTTGCCGGGGAACTTTTCTAAAAGTTCAACGGTTAATAGTGTCTTGTTAATTTGAATTAATTTTTCTTTGTGTGCTTATTTATTTTTTGTAAAATTATCTTAGCTTGTTTTAATAGTTTTTATAATCGCTTTATTTTTCATTTTCTTTCCTTTTTATTTATTTTGCTTAAGAAATTGTTTCCATTCTATTTTGCTCTATTTATTTTGTCTAATCTTCTTCTTTTACTTCCTCATATATCATTTGCTCACAAATCACTTTTGTGTTAGTTATTGATGTATACATAGGGAGTCTAGATGGCCTCTAATACCATTTGATCCTGAAATTGAAAGAACTTTTAGGAGGCTTAGAGCAAGAAGGCAAGCAAGATTAGAAACCAATTCTAAACAAGAGATAAATATAGATATGGATGGTGCTAATGCTAATGTTGATGTGAATCCTAATCCTAATTTAGGCCCTGAAATAATAGAAGAAAATAATGGGGTACATCAACCCTTACTTAGAAGGACAATTAGGGCTATTAATCAGGAAGAATCGAATGCAACCATGGAAAGAATACAGAACTCATATCTTGATTTTAATTTTGAATTTGAAGTCAAGGGTCCTTTGTTTAATAATTTGCCTAAATTTTATGGTTTAGCAGGTGAAAATCCTTACATGCATCTTAACACCCTTCAAATGCATTGTAGGACAATGAAGCCGAGAGCTATTAGCGTTGAAGACGTCATGTGGAAAGTTTTTCACCTAACTTTGGAAGGTAAGGCAAGAGAGTGGTATATGAACTTGCCTAGGTACATGGACAATCCTTATGCTTCATGGAAGAACTTGAGAAGAGCATTCCTTGAACAATATTTTCCGGCCACTAAATCTTCAGCAGCTAAGAAGGAAATAGCAACAACTAGGCAGGATATAACTAAAAGCTTCTTTGGTTTTTGGAGTCGATTTCAAGATATGATTGAAAAGTGTCCGAATCATCAATTTTCTAAAAAGAGCTTAGTTGAATGTTTTGTTGATGGTTTGTTGCCACAGGACTCTGCTATGCTGAATGCTGCAGCCAACGGTAGCATATACAATAAAGCAGATGAAGAAGCTTGGGAGTTAATCAGAATGATTGCTCTCAATCGTCAACATGTGAATGAGAGAGACACTAGAGCGTTAAAGTCAGTCGGAGCTGCAGAGCCTGATCCATTGTTAGAAAAGCTGGCTCTAGACATGGAAAAATTGACAGCCAAGGTGGAGCAAATTTCTTCCTTTCAGCTCAATTCACAACGTACTACACAAGCTCCTGCGAAACCTCAAACTCCTCAGGCTCCTCAAAGTCTAGCTATGGTAGCTCCATCATGCCAGATGTGTTGCTCTGTCATGCATGTAACTCAAAAATGCCTGCATCAATATGAAGAGATCTCTACAATGTTTCAGCAAAGACCAGTGCAATTTCAGAGAAGGGATCAATTCCCTCAACCATTCAACCAAGGATGGCAAGATCACACTAATCCTAGATGGGGAGGTGGAAATCAAGGAGGAGTTTCTTCCTCACAGAATTTTCAATATAAACCTTCCAACGCTCATGTTCATTCTGAGCAAAATTCTGGGAAGAATGATGATGTTCAAGCCATGTTCAAAACCATCCAAGAATCCAATGCTAATGTGTTCAAAAGCCTGCAAGAAGCAACTCTCAATCTAGCTCAGCATGTGTCTACCGGTTTTGGCGACATAAAGAAGGAGATGGGTAGCATGACAAATAACATTAATTCTCTTTTCAAGGAAGTTGAACAAATAAAAACGAAACATGAGAATTTGAATGGTTTTGTTACTCAAGTGTCAAATTCCATAAATGATCGCCAAGCTCAATCTAGTGGAGGAATTCCTTCCAACACAGTGATCAACCCCAAAGCACTGAATGCCATAAATTTGAGAAGTGGGAAGAACTTCCTAACCCACATTCCGATAGGGTTGAACAAGAAGCAATAGTAGCTGATGAACAAGACGATGAGCCAGAAGAGCAGCAACCTTCCATCCAGGCCACCAAGGAGCCAGATCAACCTTCTCAGCATAATATCGCACCAAGCAAAGAACAGAATAAAGAGGTATGTCTCAAAGACCTTCCTTTTCCTGCATCTTATATGAGAAGTAAGAGGCAAAATGATGACAAACAGGATAAGGAAATCTTAGAGTTATTCAGTAAACTAGAAGTCAATGTTCCTCTTTTAGAGCTAATAAAAAAGGTGCCTAAATATGCCAAGTTTTTGAAAGATTTGTGTACTAATAAAAGGAAATTTAGGCCAAATGAAAGAATACAAGTTAGCTCTAATGTCTCAGCACTTTTTAAACCTCAACTACCAATCAAGTGTCAAGACCCTGGGTCCTTCACCATACCTTGTACTATAGGAAGAATAACTGTAAATGGTGCTCTAATTGATCTAGGGGCAGCTATTAATGTAATGCCTAAGTCTGTCTATGAGTCCTTAGGAATCAAGTCTGTAAAATCCACCAGCATGGTACTTCAATTAGCTGATAGGACACTTAGGCACCCATTTGGTATTGTTGAGGATGTAATAGTCAAGGTAAAGGATCTTGTTTTTCTTGCTGACTTTTATGTGCTAGATATGAATAATGGAGTGTCCCATGACACAACATTGATTCTGGGCCGACCATTCTTAAGGACCGCTAATACACTTATTAGCATGAAAGATGGCCTAATCACCATGGAAGTAGGAAACCAGAAGATTCAATTCAATATGTATGAGACAATGAAATATCCAAATGAGGACTATTCTCTACTTGGTTTAAATGCTATAGAGGTTGTTGAAGTTAATGATGATTTCTGGACTTCTCCTGATATGTACCTCTGTGATTTCAAGCTCACCAATGATGATTTGTTGTCTCCATTTTTACCTTTCTTTTCTCCTCCTGGTGTTTGTTCTTGTGGTGGTAATGAGGTAAGTCTGAACTTTTCATTAGTTGATTACATTAATCATAAATCACCACCAACTTTGGCTCAATTAGATTTTAATTTTTCTCCTTCTACTGATGCTAGCTCTAGTGAGAGCCTTAGGTTGTCATGTGCAGGTGCTGATGCTGCTGTGGAATCACTTTCCAATTGCTCTATTCAAGCCAACATCCTGTCTCCTAGATGCATCAGTAGTGAATCATCAGAGAGTTCCAACACTCTTGATATCATGAACCCTGAGAAAGAGCAGACAAGCTCCATTTCTAACTCTGATTGTCTTCCTGTGAATACTATGCAATTTAGTGTTCTATCTCATTCTGTCGAATTTTTACATAACACTTGTTTTAATGACCATGCAGGAATGAATGAACATGCTTTTGAGAAGGAGGCCAAAGAAGTTTTCAACTGCAATAGTGTAGCCATGATTTATGAGGGTGTGGAGGAACATGATCTTTTGTCCCTAGATGTCAAACAATTAGTTCCTTCTATCATCCAACCACCCACACTAGAACTTAAGAGCCTACCGTCCAACCTTAAGTATGTTTTCTTGGCGGAAGATGAGAAGTTACCTGTAATCATTTCTAATAGTCTTACCCCAGAAGAAGAATCTTGATTGATAGAAGTCTTGAAAGAATATAAGGGAGCTTTAGGATGGTCCTTGGCTGATATCCCTAGAATAAACCCTGCAATTTGCACTTACCGTATTTTATTAGAAAATGATGTCGAGCCAAAAAGACAACCTCAAAGGAGACTAAATCCTCTCATCCTAGATGTTGTAAAGAAAGAAGTTGCAAAACTTCTTAGTGCAGGCATTATATATCCTATTTCAGATAGTGAGTGGGTGAGTCCAGTTCAAGTGGTCCCTAAGAAGAGTGGGATGACATTTGTAAAAAATGAAAAAGATGAATTAATCCCTACTCGTGTCCAGCATTCATGGCGTGTGTGTATAGATTACAGGAAGCTAAACGATGCCACAAGAAAGGATCACTTTCCTCTACCTTTCATTGATCAAATGCTTGTGAGGTTAGCAGGAAAATCTCACTATTGTTTTCTTGATGGTTTTTCAGGTTATTTTCAAGTGCCCATTGCTCTAGAGGACCAAGATAAGACAACCTTCACTTGTCCCTTTGGGACATTTGCTTATAGGAGGATGCCATTTGGACTTTGTAATGCTCCAGGAACCTTTCAAAGGTGTATGATGTCTATTTTTAGTGATTTCCTTGAGGAAAGTATGGAAGTTTTCATGGATGATTTTACTGTTTATGGCAATTCTTTTGATATCTGTTTAGAAAATCTGAGAAAAGTTCTGAAGAGATGCATTGATAAGAATTTAATTCTGAACTTTGAAAAATGTCATTTCATGGTTGATCATGGCATTGTCTTAGGCATTTGATTTCACAAAAAGGAATTGAGGTTGACAAGGCTAAAGTTGAAGTCATAGCTTCCCTTTCTTATCCTAGAACCCTCAAGGAGGTTCAATCCTTTTTGGGGCATGCCGGGTTTTATCGAAGGTTTATAAAGAATTTTAGTGCAATAGCCCGTCCCCTCACATTCCTTCTTTTGAAAGATGCTGAATTTAACTTTGATGATACTTGTAAGAATTCATTTAATGACCTTAAGGCTTTACTCACTTCTCCTCCTATTTTAGCCGCGCCTAATTGAAACTTACCATTTGAAATATCTTGTGATGCTTCTAACTTTGCAATTGGCGCTATGCTAGGCCAGAAGGAAGATAAGATGTCCAGGGTGATAGCTTATGCTTCTTCCACCCTTGGGCCAGCTCAAGTGAATTACACCACAACCGAAAAGAATTATTTGCTGTGGTGTATGCTTTAGAGAAATTTAGATCATATTTATTAGACTCTAAAGTAATTGTATTCACTGACCATGCAGCTGTGAGATTCCTGTTTAAGAAACCTCAATCAAAGCCGCGACTAATAAGGTGGTCCCTCCTCCTGCAAGAATTTGATCTTGAAATCCAAAATCGGGCAGGAGCAAAAAATCATGTAGCAGATCATCTTAGCCGATTGTCTTCAAATACTCAGGGAGTTGATTCTGATATTGAGATTGATGATTTTCCATATTCTCTTTTATGTGCCTTAGCTGAAGTTGAACCTTAGTTCGCTCAAATTGCTAATTATCTAGCCACTAAAGTAATTTCTCCCTCTCTATCTTATTCTCAGGTCCAGAAGTTGAAAAGTGAAGCAAAGTATTACATTTGGGATGAACCTAATCTGTGGAAACTTTGCTCTGATCAAGTAATACGAAGATGTGTACCTGAGCATGAAACCTCTTCAATCCTATTGGCTTGCCATAATTTAGTTTGTGGAGGGCATTTTAGCGCTAGGAAAACTGCACGAAAAATCCTTGATGCTGGATTTTATTGGCCCACTATTTTTCGAGACTTATAATTTTTGCAAATCTTGCGACATTTGTCAACGTTTTGGGGGTATTACAAAAAGACATGAGATGCCTCAACAACCATTACTTTTTTGTGAAATTTTCGATGTTTGGGGCATTGATTTCATGGGACCTTTTCCCCCTTCAAATGGATTTTCATATATTCTCTTAGCGGTGGATTATCTTTCCCGTTGGGTGGAAGCTATACCCACACGGAAGGATGATGCTCAAACGGTTGCCAAGTTTTTGAAATCTTATATTTTTTTGTAGATTTGGCATACCTAAAGCTATAGTGAGTGACAGGGGCACACATTTTTGCAATAAGATCATTGATGGCCTTTTTGCAAAAATGGGCGTTACACATAAAATCTCTACAGCCTATCACCCACAAACGAATGGGCAAGCTGAGGTTTCAAACAGGCAAGTGAAAAGGATCTTGGAAAGGATCGTAAAGCCTGATGGTAAAAATTGGTCTCTAAGATTAGAGGAAGCACTCTGGGCTTATAGGACTGCATTTAAATCTCCAATTGGAATGTCTCCATACAGGATAATTTTTGGTAAGACTTGTCATATCCCGGTGGAGCTTGAGCACCGAACTTACTGGGCGGTCAAAAAGTGCAATCTAGAAATAGAGGCCAGCGGAGAGGAAAGGATGCTTCAGTTGCAAGAACTTGAAGAGATTAGGCTTGATGCTTTCGAGAATTACAGGATTTACAAGGAAAAAACCAAAAGAATTCATGACCAAGGTATTCTTCGTAAGAATTTTAAAGTTGGTGATGAAGTCTTAAAGTTCAAGGCAAAATTCCGTATCTGCGACGGAAAGTTTAAGACCCGATGGGACGACCCTTACACAATAATTGAAGTACATCCGTATGGGGCAATTCAAATTGAAGACAAAACCACCGGGGTCAAAAGCTTAGTGAATGGGCATCTTTTGAAGCCTTACTTTGCCTCTACTTCTCCATAAATAGCAGGTATTTTAAATTAAATGAATAATTTCAATATATATATATATACACATATATAAGATATATATAAATAGATATATTTGCATATTATTTCAGGATCTTACACATTGAATCGGCGGTGTGTTTAATTGCCGGACTTCCCACTAAGTCTAGTTCATGGTAATTTACCATGGAGCTGCTTGAATTAAAGCATGTGGGTATGCCATGATACTCATCATGGAAGTTCACAACATTTTAATTTCAAACAAATGATTTATTAACATTAGTGAAGAGTGTCGTCCAGGGATTGGTCATTAAGTATCCAATTACAGACTTGATGCTTTGATAATTGTTTGAAATTTGTTTTTAAAGTGTGAGCGCTAAATATTATAGTTTTAAATTTTGCACTGTATTTTAACTAGTTAGTATGTCTCGGCTGGGGCAAGGTGGTCACGTCTGAACCACAATTACTAACAGGAGACAGTAGGATTTACTATTTTGTTATTTTATTTTGTGTGTTATTTTCTGTTTTGTTTGGTTTGATTTTTCTTTTTGTGTGTTTTTGTGTGTTTTTAAACTCCCTTGGTTAAATTTCCATAAAGCCTTGGAGATGAGAGATGTTTTCACTTTCCCTTTATTTTATTCATTGTTCTCTTGCATTGAGGACAATGCAAATTTTAAGTGTGGGGGAGTGATTACATAATGAGTATAAAAATGATTTGTCAAATTTTGGGATTTTTAAAAATTTTTCTTTGGTCCAAAAGAGGGGATTTCTGTCCTTTTATTAGCCCTTTTTCAATCAATTTTGATTCAATAAACCCACTCTTTTATCATTCTTGTGTTTAGCTAAATATATGCATGCATTTGAACTTTTGAGATCTCCTTCCTACATGAAGTTTATTTTTATGTCTCTCATTATTCATTTGACAACATGAGTTCAATTTAATGCTTAGCATATTTTCCATGAAGTTTAGATTCCTCTTGAGTCAAATTGAGTGATTTATTCTTAACCCTGATGGAAGTATTTGAGCCTTCATTCTTCATATTTCATGAGCGATATTTTCCATCCTTTGACTTTGTTTTCTCTAGAACTTGTCTTGATTCTTAATTAAAGCTTTATGTGCGATGGTATGTAGATATGATAGAGGCATTTCTTTCTTCACCATATATCC
This sequence comes from Chamaecrista fasciculata, assembly GCA_003254925.1. Classification (NCBI taxonomy): domain Eukaryota; kingdom Viridiplantae; phylum Streptophyta; class Magnoliopsida; order Fabales; family Fabaceae; genus Chamaecrista; species Chamaecrista fasciculata. The sequence goes on along the minus strand of QANZ01052372.1, from coordinate 57,546 downwards.
CATACACAAACACATATACCATTTTCCCTTGTCTACCACTTTGAGCTTTATTTTGCAAGTACTTTTCCTCAGAATTTTTAAGACAATTTGTTTTCCATGATACATCATCTTTTTGCCCTTATTCTTTAGGGTTGGTTTTGCCTATATATATGAAAAAAAAAGAAGAAGAAGAAAAAGAAAAGTATCTTGAATTGCTTCAAAAATAAAGTGAGATCGAAAGAAGCAAAAATAAGAGAAAAAGATTGCGCAATCAAAGGAAAGAGTCCCGTGCTAATGACTCAAAGCAAGAAAGAGCTTAAATGTTTTGGCAATTCCATTCCAAGAGGATAGAAGTTATTTTTGTTCATGGTTTAAATTGTCGATTAAGGATTTGAGAACTTTTCACTTGCTATTCTTTCAAACATGATTTTCTTTCATTTTTCTTCCTGTCATTTTAGCCTTTTCCATTTTGCACCTAATAAAAGTCCTCTTGATCTTATTTACCGTTGCACTTGTAGTAGAGATTTGAGAATCATTACAAGCTTATGGTAGATTACTTTGTCATTAGGATTTGAGTGATATACATCCCAAAGAGTGAGTTGAGTGATACACTTTTGAATTTGATTTCTTGAAAATCTTTTTGAATTGCTAAGCATAATCTTGGTCCTCTTTATGTCTTTTGAATTATGAAAACATTTTGTGAATTTCATTTTTGTGAAGGTTGATTCCTCTAGTTCTTTTGCATCCATATCTTTGTTTTTAAGCTTTTCCCAGGAGTGCAAAGGTTTAAGTGAGGGGGAATTGATCGAGCCATATTTTACTATGTTTTCATAAGGCATTTGGTGGTTTTAAATGATAATATTTGGGTGTATTTTCCTTAAAATGTAGTAATTTGGTTGCATGTGCTAATATGTGTAAATTGGGCTAAAATGTATCTTTTTCCCACATTTTTATGTTAATATATTTTTATTGGGGAATTATACAGCCTTGTGAAGTGTTTTCAGGATTTATTTTGAGTTCTAGTACAAGGGAAGGACCAAAGAATTGAAGAAAAATGGAATCTGGGGCTGAAACGCAATTAAAACGGACCAAAATGGAAGGCAAAAGCGAAATCTAGGGGCCAAACTGAAAATATAAGTGATCGTGGCACACAAAATGGTCGTCGTGGCGCACAGAGAAGCATCCCGCGGCGCACAAGCTTCAGTTGCGTAAGCGCTTACGTCAGCAAAAATTAGGTCAGGAATATTAAAATCCGCAACAATGCGCCACGAGCTTTTCCCGCGGCGCACCGACGAAAATTTGCCTATAAATAGCAGCGAAATCAGCCTTCATTTGACACACCTTCTCTCCGTTTTCTGCTTCTCTCTCCTCCATTTCTCTCTCTAGATTATATATATATATATATATTGTTGTAATGGCTTTCTTAGTCCTATTTTATCCCATTTGGGATATAATTAAGGCTATGAGTAGCTAATTTTCTTAGTCCGAGGGAGAGTTTATTATGGCTTGAGCTTAGAGCTTCTATCATGGGAGTTTGTTATTATCTTTCTTTAAGTTTCAGTTAAGATTTTATTTATCTTGTTTAAGATAAGTTATTACTTAATTTGACTTTGTNTCTCCCAGTGGTGTTTGTGGGGTTATGTTTCAATCTGAACGGAAAAAAGTCATTACGTTGCCTAGTGATATTACGTTCGATAGATTGAAAGAATTGATTAGGGAGAAACTTATGCTTTCTCCTCTTGAAGATATCACTTCTATCGTGTATAGATTGCCAGTAAGTTTTCTAAACCCTGGATATGTCTACACGACCTGGATCTTATCGGGTGATGATGATGTCAACTCAATGATGGAAACACATATAGAATGGATGGTAAACACAATGCTTGAGTTGTATGTAGAAGTATTTGTGGAGAACGCATTTGACTTAAACACTACAATGCTCCTTGTGGAGAACACAAATTTTATCTGTCCACCCACCGTTAGAGAGACAGCAGCTGAAAACTTTGCATCTTCAAGTGTGTTTCGACGAGTGTTTGGAGGAGGCATGGATAATACAGTTGGATCTAGTATGGAGCCGAGCTCTGCATGCCAAACAATTGATAGTGATGACGATGAGGACTACACCCCTGCAGGTGGTTCGTCCTCAAGTTATGAGGATGAGTCGGTGTATAGTTCAATTTTTACAAATTCCGGTGAGGAGATGGGTGACTTTAATGAGGAGATGGATGACTTTAACGAGGAGATGGATGATGCAGCTGAGCGTAGAAATAATGATGTTGAAGATGATCGAGTGGATGTCGTTCCTGCTCCAGAGTATCGTCCTCCGGGTTACAATTTTTATAATGAAATTGACATGGAGATGACCCGCTGATCGAGCCATATTTTACTATGTTTTCATAAGGCATTTTGTGGTTTTAAATGATAATATTTGGGTGTATTTGCCTTAAAATGTAGTAATTTGGTTGCATGTGCTAATGTGTGTAAATTGGGCTAAAATGTATCTTTTTCCGACATTTTTATGTTAATATATTTTTATTGGGGAATTATACAGCCTTGTGAAGTGTTTTCAGGATTTATTTTGAGTTTTAGTACAAGGGAAGGACCAAAGAATTGAAGAATAATGAAATCTGGGGCTCAAACGCAATCAAAACGAACCAAAATGGAAGGCAAAAGCGAAATCTAGGGGCCAAACTGAAAATATAAGTGACCGTGGCGCACAGCTGACCGTGGCGCACAAAATGGTCGTTGTGGCGCACAGAGAAGAATCCTGCGGCGCACAAGCTTCAGTTGCGTAAGCGCTTACGTCAGCAAAAATTAGGTCAGGAATATTAAAATCCGCAACAATGCGCCACGAGCTTTTCCCGCGGCGCCCCCGCGACGCACCGACGAAAATTTGCCTATAAATAGCAGCGAAATCAGCCTTCATTTGACACACCTTCTCTCTGTTTTCTGCTTCTCTCTCTAGATTATATATATATATATATATTTTGTTGTAATGGCTTTCTTTGTCCTAATTTATCCCATTTGGGATATAATTATGGCTATGAGTAGCTAATTTTCTTAGTCCGAGGGAGAGTTTTATTATGGCTTGAGCTTAGAGCTTCTATCAGGGGAGTTTGTTATTATCTTTCTTTAAGTTTCAGTTAAGATTTTATTTATCTTGTTTAAGATAAGTTATTATCTTATTTGTAACTTAATTTGACTTTGTAATAAAGGATTGTTCTCATTTTATTTCTTATAATTATAATTGGTTGGGATTTCGTTCGAACCTAATTTAGTTATAATTATTTGAATGTTATATCCTCGTTGCTTTGTTTAAAGTAAGAGCAATCTATCCTTTATTATTTCTGTCAACCATTTATTATTGGGATTATTGGATTTAATTATTTAATTTTTTCGTTTGGAGAATTATATAATTAACCAATAATCTAAGTCTTGAGTTTTCAAGGCTATTTTTGGAAATGGTTTCTTGATAATAATTAACTCCCATTTATTAAAGCAAGGATGGCCTAATTAAAACTCTTCCCGAGGACATTTTTATTATATATTTGTTCATCATATTTTTGTTGTTCTGCCACATATTAATTATCCGTTCTTGTTCTTATTTATTTATTTTTATTGTGTAAAATTTATTTCTGTTCCCATCATCACAATCCCCGAACCCATTTATTTTCTGCTTTTTATAGTTACTGTTATCTTTTTTTATTTTCCTTTTATTTATTTTTAATTAACAACACTATTAATTAATGAACTTTTAAGAGTTCTTCAGAGAGATCGACCTAGGTTGTGCCATTATATTGCATAATTTAGCATCAAATTGACCATTTATGACAAGTGCGATCACCCGCGATCCTAAATATGTTGAGCAAATCAATTGTAATGTAGAATTCTACGTTGGGAAGGTGTATCGAACAAAAGATGCATTCAAGCTAGGTGTCAAATTATTTTCGGTTAGGGAGGGACGAGATTTTATTGTATACAAGTCGGCAAAAAGGGCTAAAGAGTACAGATGCAAAAACTATTTGAAACCGCCACATAAATGCCCGTGGAGGATTAGGGCTGTAGTCATGAAAGGCACTAGATATTGGACGGTGTCTAAGATTGGAGGTGATCATTGTTGTGTGCATCCTCCTCCTTCTGACGAAGAAGATCAAGATCACCGAAAAATTGATTCAGATGCCATCGCCGCTCAGATTAAAGGGTTGGTCAGTGATCAGCCAAAAACTACCGATGACAGATACAACACATGATGCAGACTCAATTTGGGTACCGTGTGAGTCATAAAAAGTGCTGGGCAGCGAAGTATAAAGCCCAAAGAATGGCCTTCGGTGACTGGGAAGAGTCGTATGCCCGTATTCCTTAATTTCTTGAGGCTGTCAAAACGATTATGCCCGGAACATATTATGACCTTCAGACGCAGCCCTTGGACGATGGCTCAGTCCGATTCTGTCGTGCTTTCTGGACGTTTGAACCCTGCATTGAGGCATTTAAGTATCTAAAACCGATTGTGCAGGTCGACGGGACGTTCCTTATTGGAAGATACAAGCAGACTTTGATGATAGCCTGTCTCAAGACGGCGACAGAAAGATCATTCCTCTTGCATTTGCAATTGTCTAGAGTGAAACTACTGCGTCGTGGAAGTGGTTCCTCCAAAGATTGCGCAGATATGTTGTAGGCAAGGATAGGGAGGAAATTTGCCTTATTTCTGATAGGTCTGATGGATGCATGCAAGCTGTGGCAGATCCGCGATGCGGTTGGCAGCTTCCGCTTGGGTACCATGTCTGTTGCCTTAGACACCTTGCCAGCAATGTCAAGAAGAATTTCGAACAAAAGTGGCTTAAGAAAGCGGTCCAAAACATAGGTATGTTATGTTATCTTTATCTAAATTTAACTTTATTGATGTTACATAAACCGTCAGGCACTGACAATACAAATACAGGTTATCAATTGCGACGGGACAAGGCGAATTCTTTGTTGGAAGATTTGCAATTGAGCCACGAAAAATGCTACAAATACTTGCCTCCGAGGGAGACATGGATACAATCATATGATGAGGGTTGTCGTTTCAACCATATGACAACGAATCTAGTTGAGTGTATCAACGACGTATTTAAGGGATTGCAGAAGTTACCTATAATGGGTGTCATCGAAGGGTCATATTATCGGTTGAATAAATTCTTCCAGGAACGTCTCCTCACATATAATGGTCAGATACAGTCCGGCAAGGAGTTCTCTGAAACCGTGATAAATGCAATGGAAAAGAATAGAGGTGATGCAAGTTCTATGACTGTGATAGTTTTCGATAGGGAGTCCCTTACATTTGAGGTGGAGGACCCTTACAATCATAGTACTCATCAAGTCGGTCGGAAATATAAAGTTGAGCTTCGAGACCGTAGATGTGACTGTGGGGCATTTCAGGCTATGCATTACCCGTGCGTGCATGCTATGGCTACATGTTTAAAGTCGGGATGGGACTCCTACCATTTTGTACATCGAGTCTTCCGATTGGACACGATGTGGCTAGCATATAGTACCACTTTCAAGCCTCTTGGCGATGTGGTAGAATGGCCACCGTATGACGGTCCCATCGTACGATCGAATCCTGCTAAAAGGAGGAGCAAAAAAGGTCGACCTGTTGAGGCGCGCATTCACAACGAAATGGATGAGAGAGAACGAGGACCGCCGACCAAATGTAGCATATGCAGGACCACTGGACACAATAAGAAAAACTGTCCACACCGAAGAAGAAATTTGTAATTTGTAATTTGTATGATATTTATTTTTTTATGTAGGACATTTCTTATTAAGATGTAATTTTCTTATTAAATTGTAATCATCTTATGTTTGATCATGTATTTTAAATATCTATTTGTTTATGTATGACTTTTTCTTATGTTTATGCAAGTGACTATACATGTTAAATATGAATTTATTGATCATTGAATTAATGTCCTTCTTGCAAATTAGCAAAGATGGCGGGAAGAGACAGACAGGCACAGGCACGGGCACGGATTGTTAACCCCGGACCAATAAACCCTGCTGTTCTGATATTACAAGAACGCCATATCTCACAGACAGTTTGGAATCGCACTGGCCAAAATTGGGTTAGTCTTCACGTTCAAATGAGTTAATGAGTTGCTAACGTTGACAAAATGCTTTTTTTAACCACTCTGCTCTCATCTTGCAGGATCGAACTCTTATTACACGACGATGCACCTTTAGTCAGCAAATTGAGGGTCCCACCTCTTCAAATCGTCCCTCATTTGATGCGAGCTATATTCTATGGGATCTCTCGCGTTGTCCCATTTGTGTATGAGCCGCCCTTCGTTTCAGCTTTGATCGAGCGATGGCGGTTGGAGACCCACACATTCCATTTTCCGCAGGGAGAGTGCACAAACACTCTCCAAGATGTCGCAATCCAGTTGGGTCTACCTGTTGATGGGGCTCCAGTTATTGGTCCTACTAATCACAACTGGAGGCAGCTAGCCGAAAAACTGTTGGGTGAAATGCCCCCTGAGCATGAAATGTCCGGCCAGCGGGTGCGGATTGGTTGGTTAACTGAGACATTTGGGGTGCTTCCGCCAAATCCCACAGAGGAGCAGTTGGTACGGTTCACCCGAGCTTATATACTACGCATGATAGGCGGATGGTTGATGCCTGACCATTCAGGGCATCTCGTACCGCTCATGTACCTCCAGTTCCTCCGGGACCTCGACGATTGCGGGCGATACGCTTGGGGTGCTGCGGTATTAGCACACTTGTACCACCAAATGTGTCATGCCACTAATCCCGGGGCCATCAAGATTAGTGGTTGCCTAACTCTGTTGCACGTATGGGCTTGGGATCGATTCCCATCATTGACTCCTGGTCGACCACCTATCGAACACCTATATGCGACGGAAAACATTCCACCTCCACCATTGACATTTCGGTATGTGTTTAATTGTATATTTATTCTTTTCCTTCTATTAACATTATAATTTTTAAGTGTTATACTAATGCTTTTCATTATGCAGGTGGGGCAACGTACACCGCAACTTTCAACCAGCGCTCGAGCCACGCGGTGGTATCGCCGATGGTTTGATATGTCTCGCCAAAATGATGTATGTACAACAATATTAATATATTGTATACTTATAATCTTTAGTATATCATACTTACGATTTGTTTTTTCAGTTTGTTTGGCAGCCCTATTGCAGTGATGATGTTCTGGCGCTTATTCCACGCTATTGTTTCGAGCATTCCGCCGTCTGGCGTTCCTCGTGCCCACTCCTTTGCATGCATATTGTGGAGTGGCACCATATTTATCGGGCGCTGCGCCAATTCGGGATGGATCAACACATTCTAGACATGTCAGTGAACTTAGACGCCATGGGCTTCCATGGAAGAGACCTTAGGGGTCGAGTAGACACTAACTGGAATGTGTACCTTACACAGTTTGCAATCTACTGGGAGCGACGTTACGAGAGGGTCTTCCGTGGGGATCAGCCGGCGAGGCAATTGACCAGAAATTCTGAATACAAGCAATGGTACAGAAGCATTACGCGACGGTGGATGGACCCCACTAGTGGATTAGGCGTTTATGCGGTAAATAAATCATAATCAATTTATTATGTTCATGTCTTTAAATACCATTGTCGTATATTCATTTTGTTTATGCCTTGATACAGGTTGATGGACTTGACGAGTTAGAAGAAATCGCTTGCAATGCTGACAACTATCCGGACTTTAGTGATCAAGTGAATGCCATCTGTAAAGATCTGAAGGGGGCATTAGGTGAGCAGCATGCCCACATGTTGGAGGAGCATGTCTATGCACCCCTCAGACCACAGGTTCCTCCGGCAGAATTCGTTCTGTCTCAGCCACCGCCCAAGAAAAAAAAGTAGCGGTTCGGGTTTCTTTCCGCACGACAGCCGAAAAAAAATATCTTCAATCAGTAGCCGCCATCAGCTCATCAGCAACCACCGAGACACCAGTAGCCACCGAGACACTCCTTTTGTTAGCCATCCAATGCACCTCAGGAGCCAGAGGAGTCATCTCGGCATTCCTTTTCAAGTTATGCTGGTCCTTCATCAATTCACAAGCCTGGTCGTGGACCTCCGACATCTCACGTGCCTAGTCTTGGTCCATCGACACACGTGCCTACTCCTTCGTCATCGCATATGCCTGGTCCTTCGACATCCCATATGCATGGTCCTTCATCATCCCACATGCCTGGACCTTCGACACCGATGTATGGCATGCAGCAGGCATCGATGTTTGATATGCAGCAGACACCGATGTTTGGTATGCAACATACATCGATGTTTGGTATGCCAGATTCGTCACAGGGGGGTTTTTATACCCCGCCACGATATTCTTTGACGATCACGAGTCCTACTATTCAGCCGGACCCTACTATTCAGCCGAGCTTTATGAGAGAGTATATTATGAACACTCCTCTACGTATCAGTGATGCTCATATTGAGAGACAGGTGCAGCCCTTTCCACTACCATAGTCGCTATCAGGAGAGGCAGATGACAGACATCAAGGTGATCAGGGAGGTCATAAAGGTAAAGGTAAGGCTGTAGCTCCTCAATGTAAAAAACGTCAACCCAAGAGTAAAACTTGCTACATATGCCCGGAGTGGCATTGGCCAAAGGGTGGGCAGAGGGTGGTTCAGGGGTCTTGCCCAGAGCATGGGTCGCCGCAATGGCCGCCGGAATGGCAAGACCAGCAAGACGACGAGGACGAAGATGATTAAATTTGATTGTTTTATTTTTAATTTTATGTAATTTTGATTACACTTTTTATGTTTTACAAATTATATAATTAAAAGAATTATGATAATTGTTCTTATATTTCTTAAATGATAATTTATGTTATAAAAGTCATATAAATAATTTTATTCAAATTAATTTTATTAGTTGAAATATTTAATTTATTTAATTTTATTACTAGATAAATATTTTAAATTTTATAATTATTATTCATTAAATAATTTCTTTTTTAATTTTTTAAAATAATATTTAAATTAAATTAATTTTATTAATCTCATTTTAAA
>QANZ01052372.1:20670-48153 GCA_003254925.1 Chamaecrista fasciculata | reverse complement strand
ATATATATATATATATTTATATTAAATAATAAGTAACATACAAATATGAAAATATATATTATTACACCTAGCTAACCAATAACGTTATAAATACAAAAAAAAAAAATATAATATTCGTTTATAGAGTACTAAATCTTGACTTGAATTTTGGGTAAGGGTCATACATTAATAAAAAAAATTCTATTTAGTAACTGAATTTATATCGAGCTAAAAAATTAGTCTCTAAATAATTAAAATATACGATTTGATCTCTAAAATATTGCAATTGTCAATAATTTGATCATTGTTAAATTGATTCTCTATAAGTTTGTACCATATTTGTATTTGGTCTATAAATTCATACTAAAGTTATATTTTTTTTATCCTTAAAGTTGATTTACGGATCAAATATTTGATCGTTGTGATACTTTAGAGATCAATTTTTATATTTTAATCATTCAAAGACTAATTGATTGACCTCACACAAATTTAAGGACTAAATAACATATTTTCACTATATTAATCAACGTATAAGTTATCAAAGAAAATGCTAAATGCATATTCAAATATATAAGCAAGACTTACATACAATTCCTTAAGTCTTTGTTATAAAGTTCTCTAATAAAAATATGACACGTGGCGAATTTGTTTTCTATAACCAATTATGATAGAAAGAGAATATTAAAGACATCTTTTTGCATAATTATTCATTGCAGAGAAAGAATATAATTGAAAATTATGATCGGAAGAACCTCTAACAAGCACATTTAGAACTCCATATAAATTTTAAATTTTTTTCCCAAATATATTCATTGTGATATATAGCTAGAACCTTGCTTATATCCTCACGTGATTAATCGTAATATTTGACGGTTTGACCCTAGTCTCTCTCTAAAGAGGCATCCTAGTAATTACCAATTATATATATATATCCGTAAGAAATTGAATAGAAGATTCCGATTGAACAGATATATACTTATATAGAAATTAATATAAAAATTAAAGTGCATGCATGTATCTACATAAGTAATTAGTCATCATGTCTCCGTACGTACGTGGAAGATAAGACTCAAAAGTAATGCACAACATAAAAACTAAGAAAGATAAACCTACAAATATATATATTGGATAGAATTAACACATTTGAATCCACATCACAGTGATGTGTTTGGATTAGAGTTTTATCTTATTGGTACTTTTTTGCCTGCCTATTGTGATACCAAAAACATGCATATTATAAAAAAAACACAAGTTGACATATCGCTATTAAGCGAAGAAAAGTTATTGAGTCAAAAAGGACGATGAATATTAAAAACTGAACTTAAAAGATGAAAAATCGTATAGGATAGAAACTCTGATTGTCTTATTCAGAGTGTGTAAAAACATATATAATATATACATATAAACTCGGTGCAAGAGTTCCTTAAACTCATCTAAAAAGTATTTAACAATTCGTTTGCGCTTATAATAAAATCTACTCTGATTATAATCAGAGTATAATTATAATTAAAGTTGATTATTTGTGTATTGGTGTTTGGATGAAAGTTGATTATTTAGTGTCAAATTATTGAAATAGATATGTAATGAATGTGGTTGGTAGATAGAAGGGTAATGAAATTGATAAATTGTATAAGGGTAGAAGTGGAAGAAAAAGTTGGAAAAAGTAGGAAAAAGTAAGATGTGATTTGATTATAATCAAAGTGTGTTTGGATGTGGTTGTGGCTTTTGAAAAAATCAGATTGTGTCACTGTTTACCTCGGGAATCGTGAAAATATGATTATAATCATGAGTAACTTTTGAGGTGATTATTTTGTTTGGTCGACCAAACTCATTTTTGCCTATAAAATGGTCGACCGAATGGACTAAATTGTATCAAAATCTCAATCCAGGCCCCGACATTCAGTCAACCAAGCTTTAAAATGGTCCACTATTTGACACAAGATGAGAGAAAAACACAAAAGCAAGCGGACCCGGCCAAAAAATAAAATTTGGCATAATTTTTGCTTATCCAATCTCTCTCTCTCTCTCTCTCTCTCTCTCTCTCTCTCTCTCTCTCTTGTTCGCTCTCTCTCTCTCTCGTTTCAATCAAAAGGCCTTCGATTGGTCATTGGCCTTTTCCCCTTCATTTTCGCCACCATGCTCCGTCGCGGCGGCAATCGTAATGACTATTCCAGCGATCCTCTCTTCGTTGTCGGTGACCAATGCTTGTCTCTTCGATTTTGGTGATTTTTCTTTTTTGTTTAGAGGAAAGTATAGATCGGTTAGTATAGGACAAGTTTTGGTAGATTTTGGTGATTTTTCTTTTTCCCTTTCGTTCTGTTGATCAGAGATTAGGATCGGTGAAGAAAACGTGTTGATTCATTCTGTGAGGGACTTTTGTGTTAAACGACAAGAGTTTTTAGCTTGTTCTTGTTTGATTTTCTTTGAAAATACATTTCTTCAATAGTTTTAGGACCAAAATAATAGGTGAAAGGGTTACTTTACTCCTAAATGTTTTAGGACCAAATTGGTCCCTGGATTATTGGCTCGCTGACAAATTGGTCCCTGAATTTAGGAAATTGACAAATAAGTCCCTAAATTTTTCTAACGAGTCAAATAAGTCCTCGAATTTTTCTAACGTTAGTCAAATAGATCCCCAAATAACATGCACAGAAGGACCTATTTGACAAATGTTAGAAAAATTCGGGGACCTATTTGACTCGTTAGAAAAATTCGGGGACCTATTTGTCAATTTCCTAAATTCGGGGACTAATCTGTCAGCAAGTCAATAATCCAAGGACCAATTTAGTAGTTTACTCATTTTAAAATATTTCATTTTGGTCCTAAAACTATTGAAGTTGGTCATATTTCTTTCGTATTTCATTTTAAGTTCAAAAGACTTGATAAGAGTAGCTCGTAGCTCTGAATTCATCGCATTAAAACTTGAAGCGAGAGAGATACGATCAATTTCGTCTGTTTTACTGTAAAACGAGCAGTCTACTCTCGGGACCAATTTGTCATAATTTGTTGACGTCCGCAACTAGATAAAGAAAGTACTCTATAAGAGCAATATGCAGCTCTGACCTTGAACTTGAAAGAAAAGAAATATGACCATATATTCAATAATTTGAGATCAAAATGAAATATTTTAATTTGTCAATATTTAGGACCAATTTAAATATTTTAAAACGTAAAGAATCAAAATGAGCATTAAGACATATATTTAACACCAAAATAACTCTTTGACCAATATAATATTATATATCACAATTTCTTATATATCTCTTAAGCTTATCAAATATAGTATTATATTTATAATGTAATATTATATATCACAAAAAGCACCCTCAAGTTGAGGCATGTAGTCACGAATGCCCAACTTGTACCCAAAGCTTTTGTAAAAATATTGGCCAGTTGGCCATTTGACCGAAAGAACCGCAGCAATTTCATTATCCCTAGGGGCGGCGGGTACACTCTCAAACTAGTAGTAATTTTATTTGTACCCCCTATATTTGTAATCATTTTAATAATGTATATAGTAATTTTAATGAAGCTTTGACAATTGAAATATTTAAAGGATGAAATTGTATATTTCAATTATTTAAGTATTTTGATTAATTGCCTCAATATAAACAGAGATTAAATAGTAAAGGTCAAATAAAGTGTCTTTTTAGTTTTATAATTTTTGCTCAAGTCTCAATTTGGTCTCATAATTTTTTTTGTTGCACTTTTGGTCCCATATCTTTGCAAAAAGTTACAAATTTACTAAGCTATCTTGTTTTTTATAGCATAACCCTATTAAAATTATTACACATATAGGGGTACAAATCAAATTATCATCATTGTGAGGGGGCAGTGGCCCCACTTGTATCTGCCCCAGCTTGTAATGATCCAAGATTATCATGAATTTATGATGACCAACATCAACGTGTCGCACTAATTTTCCTTTCTTTGTTTTTGGTACACCACCATCACTTTCCTTTCACAACGACCAAAAGCATTTGTCTTTGTCAAAGTCATATCACAAACCTTAGATTTTTCTAAAAGAATGAATGTTATCCTAATTTAGCTACAACTAAGAAGATTATCTATACAGCTATACTAAACAAATAAAGGAAATTATAAGATTCTTTTCTTTGAATTATATTCTCATATTTATATATAGTTTTATTTTAAAATAAATTATACTTATTTTAAAATAAAAACTAAAATCACAAATAATCCACGGTCTCGGAAAAGAATTAATAGTTTATTGGTACTCTCTCACAATTTGATAAATTAATATTTAAATTTTTGTTATCTCCGGTATTTAGTGAATGTGAATACTTTAAATAAGGCCAACAAAATTTGAGAATGATCTTTATGTATGACGTAGATTTTAAATTGTTCATTTATTATAAATTAGTCANATAGAATATATATAAATATATATAACCTAAGCATAAATATGAGCATTGTTCAGTTGGTTTTGTTGTTTTTCTTCTAAGGATGGTGTTGGTTCGATCCTTGGCTAAAAAAAAAATTGTTTTTCCTTCATCTTTTTTGGAAGATTAAACATCCCACTTCATACACTTTTCTCTTTGGCCCCCCCTAACTATTTATCCTACCTCCGTCACTGATTGAGACCATCAACAAATGAGGTCAAATTGAATTCCAAAAGTGGAGAACTCATTTTACAGTCAAACAACTGAAATTGGTTATGTATCTTTCGTTTTAAGTACGAATGTGACGAATTCGAAACTATGTATTAACTCTTGAAAAGTTATTTCTCAGTTCAGTTAAAATCGCCAGCAAATTAAGTCACTTCGCGTCTTGAAAGTAAGTTTGAGACCAATTCAAAACATCATAAAAATATATATAACTAATTTGAAATAATTAAAAAATAAAGAACTAATTAAAATTTATCTCATACATAAGGTACTAATTTGAGACTATGACCATTAAATAAAATATAAATATATAAATATATAAATATAATTTAAAGATTAAGTCTAGAATATTCATCTATTAATTCCGGATATGGATCAAATCATAACAATTCCCAACACGCGACCAACCAATTAAGTACGTAACACGGAATTCTTTTCTTTTTTTGTTTTTTTTTTTCTTTTCTTTTTCAACCCAAGTAACACGGAATTCTGTAGATCATGTTTTTGACTGTTGATTAAAAGGAAAAGTAATAACGGGATTTTGAACGTATTCATGCATGTGTATGTATGTATACGTCTTATTTTAATTTTGTTTGACAATTATGGTCAAACTTTTCATGGTTTTGGTGGCTATAAATAGAGAGGTTGGATATGGCAATTGGAGATCGAATTTATTAGGAGATCATCATCAATAGATGTATTTATATATGAATCACAAAAACCATCATATGAAAATGGGATTGAAGAAGTTGATAATAGTGTTCTTGGCTCTCAATATTATTACAATCTCATCATCATCACTTTCATTGATCCAATTAGCTGAAGCAACACAAGAAGATATTCTTGATGTTTCAACTTTGAATCGAAGCTCTTTCCCTAATGGCTTCCTTTTCGGCACTGCATCTGCCTCATATCAGGTACCATTCACAGTTTAGCTCTTGATAGATTGAAATAGTATATTTTATAGTTCTTAAAAGATAAAATAGCATACTATTTGAATAATAAAAGTAACTAATAAAGTATATTGTTTTGATCGTTCAAGGACTAAATTTTATATTTTAATATTTTAGGGATTGGATTTTTCAGTCCGATGCTCTTTTAAAGACCGAATTGTTAATTTACTTTATACAACAATATACTTTTAATAGACTAAAGCTAATAGAGTATCTTTGTTCTTTTAAGAATTAAAGAGTATACCGTTTGAAATTTTCAAGAATTAAACTATATATATTTCAATCTCTTAAGAATTGAGTTGTTAATTCAGTAATATTTCAAGAACTGAATTGTTAGTTTACTCTAAAATATATAAAAAAATAATTAATTGAAATCCTCTTTGATTTGTAATTGATTTAACTATACATACAAATATATAAATGTACTTAATGTACTTTGTTTATGATTATATACAGTTCGAAGGTGCAGCAACGGAAGGTGGTAGAGGGCCCAGTCTATGGGATCACTTTACCCACAAATACCCTGGTCTCTCTCTCTCTCTCTCTCTATATATATATATACATATATATATATATATCAAGCTATTTAATTTATTCATACAAGTTTTCAATATTCTTAAAGTCAAATTATTCTCTACTATTATATATTGCACTTGTGACTATATATATATATATATATATATATGAGGACAACATGACTTTGAGAGCAATATTCCCATGGAAGGAATTGTTGTTAATTATTTTATGCCAAAAACACAAATACTCTTCTTTTTTTTGGCCTAAAAACACATACTCTCTTTCACCTTTGGTCTAATTTTAAATAGACCCTTCAATCATGGCATTATTGTAAATACCTTCATTAGTTTAACTATATATGATCAAGTTGTAAATATTAAATACCCATTGAATTATGAATTAAATTTGCCATAAGCCTTTGAATTTTTATGATATTATATTTAACTTTAATTTTACACAGTTTTCAAATAATATTTCTATGTAAATAGAGCTATGACGTAGTTGCAAATAACTCCCTAAACTATCAAACATATAGGGAATATTTAACTATGATTTACTTGTAAATACCCTTTGAACTATAAATTAAATTTAGCAAATAAGCCATTGAATTTTTTAACAATAAATTTTACGTGTAAATGAATATATGAGTGAATGCATGAAAATAGAATGCATGAATGAGTTAATTAATATTATACGTGTCTCATTAATTCATTGGTTTGCAGAAAAAATAAAGGATCGGAGCAACGGGGATGTAGCTACTGATGAATATCATCGCTACAAGGTAATATAAGTTCCAATCATGTAGTCTTCAATATATAGTCCAAACAAATAATTATTAAAAGTTTGGTATTTAATTATAATTTCACCCAATTTCCATTGGCGATAATAATAAAAAAGAACCATATTGGTTATGGTGAGTTGGTGACCCATTGTTTCTCTCTCTCTCTCTCTCTCAATATATATATATAATATAATCACAAATAAAATAATGAAAGAAAATTCAATAAACACATTACTCTTTGACTCTTTTTATTATTGCTTTGATAACTGGATTAGCCATTAATTTCTTTTGTCTTTATCAATTAAATAGATCAGTGATATATATATATATATATTATATACGTATAAATTGTTACGTGTTACATATATTACAGGAAGATATAGGGATCATGAAGAATATGAACATGGATGCCTACAGATTTTCCATATCCTGGTCAAGAATAATTCCAAGTAATAATTAATTAAATTCAATTGATAATGTTGAATTTCTCTTATATACCCATGCACGTATATTTCCAACTAATTAATTGGCAATATTTTAATTTTTAAATTAATGGATCCTTTATGTGTGTACAGATGGAAAACTAAGTGGAGGCATAAATCCAGAAGGAATCAAATATTACAACAGTCTCATCGACGAGCTATTGGCTAATGGTAGTAGCAACATCCCAAAACTCCAAACTTTTGTATAATTATTGAACTTAATTTTCTTATATAAATACAATACTATTTTGGTAAATTAACTAACAATAATAATATTGATAATGGTTATTATATTAATAATTCATGCAGGTTTAACACCATTCGTGACTCTTTTTCACTGGGACACTCCACAAGCTCTAGAAGAGGAGTATGGTGGCTTCTTAAGCCCTCGTATTGTGTGAGTGACAACGCATAATTACACCCTTATATATTTATGATTGTGTAATTTATACATATATGAATTAAATATATAGGCCCTTAATTAATTATACTAATAATGTGCTAAATAACTAATCATTAGGAAGGACTATAAGGATTATGTGGGAGTTTGCTTCAAGGAGTTTGGAGATAGGGTGAAGCATTGGATAACTTTGAATGAGCCGTGGTCATATAGTTTCAGAGGATATTCTTCGGGAGAGTTCGCTCCAGGTCGTTGTTCTGAATGGCTTGAACAGAATTGCATCGGTGGCGATTCTGGCACTGAGCCATATTTAACCTCTCACCATCTTCTTCTTGCTCATGCTACCGCTGTTCAACTCTATAGGACAAAGTTTCAGGTCCATTATTCTAAACTAATAAAATATTAGTTAGCATTTTTTTAAAAAAATTATTTCAATTGGATTTTTTTTTTGTCAATTAAGTTCCTCACAGTTGCTGTATCAGTTTTATTAGTTCTTCGTTTGTCTAATTTTTGATAAATTTGATGATGATGTATTATAATGATGTGTATATATATTATCAATTCATTATGATACTACGTCACTAATTTTGTTAAAAAATAGATAAATGAACTAAGATTCACAATAAATCAATTTGGGAGTGACAAATTTAAGAATGAACATCTTATCGATTTGAAAAAGAAAAATTTTCAGAAAACAAAATGGGAATTAGTCATATATACATATATATATATATATATATATATATATATATATATAAGCATATTATCAATTTCATATGTTGTTAATATAGTAAAAAGAGATTTATAAAAAGACTCTCAATGTTATATTCATATAATTATGTGTAATGTGTGTAGGCATATCAAAAGGGTACAATAGGCATAACGGTGATTTCTCATTGGTTCGTGCCCTTGTCTGAAACAAAAGTTGATGAAGAAGCTGCTTCAAGATCCATTGATTTTATGCTTGGATGGTATTTAGATCCTGTCACTAATGGAGATTATCCACAAAGCATGAGACAACTTGTGGGAAGAAGATTACCAAAATTCACAATTGAACAATCCAAACTTCTCAAAGGCTCATTTGATTTTCTTGGCATTAACTATTACACTGCAAATTATGCTTCAAATGCACCTAGCTTGATCAATGCTAGACCCAACTACTTAACTGACTCACTCGCCAATCTTACAAGTAATTATACTATTCTCAATTAATTATAACCAATATGTGTGTGTAGGCATATATATATATATATATATATTTCATGGTAAGATCATCTTATTTGTTTTTGAGTAAACTAATAATTTAGTTCTTAAAAGATTACCGAATTCAGAACTCTGTCCTTGAAAGATTAATTGAAATGTACAACTTAGTCTCTGAAAGATCAAAATTGTATAGTAACTAGTCATTTTTATATGGACTTTATAGTATACCGTTTTAATCTTTTAAGAACTAAAAAATATATTGTTTTGACCTTTCAGAGATTAAATTGTACATTTTAATCTTTTAGAGACTGAGTTGTCAGCTTGATGATCTTTTAAGTACCAAATTGTTAGTTTTTACTCTATTTTTACAAGGTGAAAGGAGAAATATAAGAAAAGATAATGAGAGAAATTGAAAATAGAGGTGACAAGATAGTATATGAAATCCACTCTTTTTTTTAATAGTGTCTCCCATTATTGACAAAATTTTAATGAGTAAAATAACAATTTATTTCTTAGATTGTTGTCATTTTAGTCTATGATCTTTTGAAATGTTTGATTTAATATTAAAAAATTTATAACTATAGTGAGTTTTAAAATTATTAGGATTGAATCAATCATTTCAAAATATAAAGACCAAAAGAACCATGCCCATACAATTCAAAAAGTAAATTAATAATTTACCCAAAACTCAATTTACACATTAAAGGTTTAGAGTATTGCATGCTTTTCATATATATATATATATATATTTCATTTACTTTACTTTTTTTTTCATGTGGCAGCTGAGCGTGATGGAGTACCCATTGGACCAAGGGTATGTGTAATTAATTGCATGTACATACCAATAATTCATTCATTCATCTTACATTTCTCAATGCTTGTTTAATTTCTTTGTCTTTTGTTTGACATATTTTAATTATTGAATGAAGTGTATTTAATTTGTGTCCATATATCTTTATGCAGAGTTCTTCTGATTGGTTGTATATTTATCCAAGAGGAATAAAAGACTTGTTGCTCTATGTCAAGACAAAGTATAACAATCCTTTGATTTACATCACTGAAAATGGTATAAAAACTTAAATTATGTGTATATATATATAATGATATATTGATCTTTTTCATTTTCTTGAATGCACTTATAATGAACTTGCTTTTCTTCAAACATGCAAGTAATTAATAACTTTATATATATCTTCGTATAGGGGTGGATGAGTTCAATGATCCCACCTTACCACTTGAGAAAGCTTTGATGGATACTTTCAGAGTTGATTATTATCATCAACATCTTTATTATATAAATTCTGCCATCAAGTAAGTGTTTCCCTATAAATTAATTAAATTTTTAATTAATTTAAAAGCTTTTAATTAATGCTTTTTCATACAATATTTATAACACTCTTCTTAACTATTTAATGTTTTGCAAGGGATGGTGTCAAGGTAAAAGGATATTTTGCATGGTCATTGCTGGACAACTTTGAATGGGCTACTGGCTATACTGTGCGTTTTGGAATCAACTTTGTGGATTATGAAAACAACCAAAAAAGATACCCAAAACTTTCTGCTCAGTGGTTCAAGAAGTTTTTAGAGTATAGTCAAATTGCGTCATATTGAATTGTATAAAATTTGAAATAAGACATTTGAATTGTTGGAATTTGATTTTTTTTGTATTTTAAATTAATTATTTGGATAATCATAAAAATTTTCATGGAATTCTTTGTGTAATCATATAAATGTATATATGATTCAATATTAATGTATATGTTATTTATTCAAATGTGTCCTTCTTCCTTATCTCATAATTAATAGAGGTGATGTAGTAGATCAAGTGGAAAACACAAAGGAGACATTGATAGAGAGAGAGGAGAGATGATGAGTGTTTCGACGAACGACCTTGATAGAGGGGTAAATAAACCCTCTATTGAAGAAGAAGACCAATTGATGCAGAGTAAAAAAAAATGAAGGAAACGATGGAGGAAAATTCTAATGCTATTGCTCGAAATACTCGAATACTCTTGTACAAGGATAAACTCCTTGGTGACGATTGTGATGGTGTCATTTTCGAGGCTGATATCGAGGAAGGTGAAGCCATGTCTAAGTCATATTTGGATGAGGAAGACAAATTTGATGGAAAAGCCCAAGGCTTTCAAGATCGATCGCAAGATCGTAAAACCTTACAATCTTGTGAACAAGTTTCTTGTTCGATCTTATGCAAGATTGATTTTGGATGGGATTGCTGTTCGATTGAGATCTTGCTCGTAAGATCATGAGATCTAACTTATTCCACCTGTTTTTTTTTTTAATTTTAAAGAGAAAAATGTTCCATTTTTATTAATTTATTTCTTATGTATTAGAGCAAAATGCAACATTCCACTTCCATATTACAAAATTCCCAATCCTAAAATTTTCCAAATTTGAACCGTGAAGGATAAAGCATTGTTCCACTTCCATCCACCTGTGTTTCGAGTTTTTTAATAAATTCTGTTTTTGGCCAAAAAAAGAAAGAAAAATTAATAAAATTATTGAATTTCACTATTTGAGGCATTATAATATTATAATTTGAAGCAAAGAGAAAAAAATAATTGAGTAATTTTAGGTCTAATTATATACAATTAAATACAATTATATATACTTAAAAAATGTTAGGATCTTATGATCCTCGATCCGATCCTATAATCTGATCTATCTTGTGACTCTTCCGATCTTAGGCAAAATCTCGATACTAAGAGCATTGGAAAAGCCCTAAAAATGAAACAGGTAGAAGTGGATTGACAACTTATTCCTTTTCCCATTGAGGAAAGGAGGAAATTGTGCAAATCCTAGAGGAAGACTTTGTTTATCATTTTATTGGGTAAGTGTGAACTATCGATTCCTTCTTGTGAGCCTTCACAAAATATGGAGTGGAATTAAGTTTAAATTTGTTGATCTTCATAATGACCACCACTTGATCAAATTTGCGGAAGTGAAAGATTACCAACTTGCTTTACATGAGGGACCTTGGGTTAACCTAAAACACTACTTGGAGGTTCAACAAAAAAGACCCAATTTCAATCCTTGTGAAAACTCGGTTGGTAAAACGGCTGTGTGGATTGGGATTCCCAATTTCCCCATTGAATATTACAATAAGCATTTTCTCTGAAAAAATGGTGGACACTTAGGAAAATTTCTCAAAGTTGATCATAATATGATTCGCTCAACGAGGGAGGAAACTACGGAGGATAGTGTTAACAGAGGCCGTTTTGCTCGAATTTGTGTTGACTGTTGAAGTGTATTTTAGAAAGAAGTTGATCCCGAAGTAACAAATAAGAGACAAGATTTTTAGTATGGAGTATGAGGGTCTTCATGCCATTTGTTTTGGATGTGAAAAATTTGGCCATAAACAAGAAGGGTGTTCCATGTTAACCAAACAACAAGATGTGATCATGGCTGAGGAAGGCTTTGCTAGTAACACAAGTCAATCTCTCCTTGATATGACAAAGAAAGTCTCTGTGAATTTTCAATCTGCCATATCAATGCGACCACTACTAGGAGATGATACTTTTATGCATTGGATGCTTGTTAAACGTAACCCTCGCATAAACTGCTATTGAAGATAGTGGAGAAGACCCAAGTTGTGGTTGGAACAACCACCGATGTCGAGAAACCATTGGATGCAAAGATGGTGCAATTAGTATCTCCTTTGGCTATATTCATGGATAACATTGATGGTGATATAATTGTGGGCAATTAACAAATCAGATAGCATTGATGGTGATATATTCAGAGCTTGTCTTCCTTTCTTTTGTTTTGATGACCATCACAACCTGAAACTGTAGAGGGGCAGCCACAGTCCTCTTCCTTAGACATCTAAAAGAAATGGTGAGAATGTATAGTGTTAGCTTGATGACTATCCTTGAACCACACATTAGTGGTGACAGAGCAAAGCAAGTTTGACACAACAAGTTTTTCTAACTCTTACATAGTTGATGGTGTGGGTTATTCCAGCGAATTATGGCTTTTGTGAAATCACAATGGGTGGGAGGTGAACATTTTAGATAACAGTACTTATTATATTCACTCTAGTACTTTTCGAGCATTTCCTCCATCCGTACGTTCCTCCCTGCCATCCTACCTATACACTGTCTATTACTGTATCGCTCCATCTTCACTCCGATGACATCTCTCTGTTACATTCTATTCTCACAAATTAAACCAATCCAATCCACATTTTCTATATCAATTCAACTCCTCCCATGCCATCCTTTTGTTCATACAATCATACCTTTTTATCTATGTGGTGCCCCTCTCACTACTTCTTTTTAATTGATTGCTTTGCAAGAACTATATATGCTCCATATTGGTACCAGCTCTACACATGCGACCATATTATTGTTGATACATATATAAAATATTTTATTGGTTCACATAGTTGGTGAATGAGATCATATAATCACCATACATTCCAAATATGCAAATGACTCAATCCCAACTTTAACTAGTGATGCTTTCATCATTAATTTCCTTTGGGAATAAGCAATATAAGAGAATTCTTTATATTAGAGAATCTTCTAGTTCTTCAATGGATGGTCTTATGTGAATTCTCAATAATTTTCGCATCATTATTAAACAAACATGTCCCAACCGGTCATACTAAATAATAATAGTATTTAGAATAGTAAAATTTTGGTTTACCATATAATATGCATCTCAATTATGCTAATATTTGTGTAGTACAAATCGGAGGGGAAACATGGGTAACTTTTAATATATATTTTTTACCCATCACAATAATAGTGACAAACATAACGTAGTCTCATCAACTTTCAATATAATAGTTATTTTTGGTTGACAAGTTTCTCTGAGACTTACTGCATAATAATGCTTTTTTATAGCCAATTTCATTCCTCTTGATAATAATACGTGATTTTTTCCATATTCTTAAATCAATTTTGTACTAACACATCATTTGCTTCCTTTTAGATTAAAATAATACATTTTATCTTTCAATATAGTATGAATTGCAACACTATCTACAAGAGATATATCTTCTTTCATATTAAATCTATTGTTAACTGAGGAACATCTATATTCTCCATTACAAATAACATCATAATCGAGAAAATTAGAATTAAAACATCACGTAAACACGAGTAAAAACATAATATCATTTACTGTTTTTCCTTCTATCGTGATACTCAAAGCATCGGTAACATCTAAATATATAATATCAAAGAGACATTCATTGTTATCATCTTTAATTGGTCAAAGTGAAAATTTGGTCCCATATCTTTTGATCAATTCCCAATTTAGTTCTATATATTTTTTTGTTGCACTTTTGGTCCAATATCTTTGGGTCAGTTCCCAATTTGGTCCCATATCTTTTTTTATTGCAGATGTGGTCCCATATCTTTGTGTTAATTGCAGAATTGGTCCTATATATTTGGGTCAACTGCAGAAGTGGTCCCATATCTTTACAAAAATATCAACTAATGGTTGATTCTTTCGTACTGATATGAGACCAATTGTGATGACCAAAAGACATGAGGCAATAAATGGAATAAGACCAAATTGGGACCTTTTGAAAAGATATGGGACCAAAGTGCAACAAAAAAAGATATAGGACCAAATTGGGAACTCAACAAAAGATATGGGACCAAATTTTCACTTTGACCTTTTTTTTATTGAGAAAAAACGGTGAAGGAGTACAACCAAACAACCTTGAGTCATGGATCCTAGGAAACATCCTCCACGGTAGAGTGGGCCATGGGTAGAAGAAATATCACAATAAAAAGCATTAACATAAATAGAAACAGTAGATTGTATGATCTTGATGGCCGGAACTGGGACAGTCCTCAAATTCTTATAAACGACCATGTTCCTACATTTCCAAATAACATCAAGACATACCAGAATTGTAAGCAAAGCCTCCAAGAAATGATCCTTGTTGCAAAGCTAACAGATGATCCAACTTGTAAACCAAGTACGGAAGTGGAAATTCAACATGACCCTCCCAAAATCTACTTTTGATGTCAATTCTGTCACCCATGCTCACTCTTCACCTAACGTGATCAGTAACAACATGGGCACTACTTCTCAAACCCTTCCAAACAATCGAAGCAGAAGTCCTCGGTCTGAAATCAAAATCAAAGTGGGGGGAGGGGGGGGGGGGGTGAGGTACCTGTTCTAGACCCACGAGCCAACAATAGAATGTGGTTTGTTGAGAATTCTCCAAGTATGTTTAGCCAGAAAAGCCTTATTGACCAAGCCTGAATCCAGAAAATTAAGACCTCAACATTCTTTGGTCTGAATAAAATCAGCTTGCTAAGTAGATGAGCCTGCGATTTATCGCCTTTAAAACCCCAGAAAAAATTCGTTATGACCCCATTAATTGCTTCTGTCACTCTTTTCAGTGCCTGAAAGCACGAGAGTTTATTGATGGAGATTGTGCCNACCGATCAAAACTAGGTAAACATCTTTTCTAATCTGGTATAAACATAGTTAGTGGATCCTGGAAGGAATCACAGAGTTAGCTTTTAGTTTTATTTGTGTTTTAGTCCAAAAATTTTTAATTTCTTCCGCTGCGCTCCCTCTGTGATTTCCCAACATTTATACACTGGGTCTAACTGAATAACAGACTTATTCAAGGTTACTCTCCCTGCTTGCGACAACAGATGACTTTGCCTAGCTTGTTTGTGACTTTGACCCCAAACAAACGTGTAAGATCAGCTTTCACTATCCTAGGAGTGTTAGGACTTAAGACCATGTTCGACTTCTTAACATTAATGCTCAAACCAACCTTCTAATAGAACCCATCCAACGTATTCTTCAAAAACAAGGGGAATGATCGTCAACTCTGAAAAAGAGGATCAAATAATCCGCATACAATAAATGAGAAATTGACGGTCCACTCCAAGCGAATTTAATTCCCTGACAGTTGTTATGCCTTTCCACATCTGCCATGAGGCAAGAAAACACATTCATACAAAGGATGAAAAGATAGGGAGAGAAGGATCACCTTGCCTGAGACCTCGACCAACATTAACATCAACTGAGATCTGGCCATTCAGCAACAGAGAAAAGCTAGTCGAGGAGAGGAAATTCATAATGCAGTTAATGAAAGTCTCACGGAACTCCATACGTTTAAGAACCGCTTGCAAGAACCCCCAATCAACATGGTTGTAGGCTTTAGCCATATCAACTTTCAAAGCCCCCAAGTTCGACTTTCCTTTCTTCGTCTTGTGAATAACTGACATCGGGTGTGTTTGGATTAGAAGTAGGTAATGAAATGATGATTTTATGTAATGAAATGGTAATGAGAAAATTATGTAATGAAAATGGTGTTTGGATTAGTTTGAGATGTAATGAAAAAAATAGGATGTGAAATTATGAAAAAGGGTATGTAATGATTGTGGTTGGTTGAAATAAATATATGGGTTTTTTTAAATTGTATAGGGGTAGAATTGATAATTGATAATGGAAATAGATAGAAATAAAAAAAAATAATATTTTGACTTTTTGGTTGTGGTGGTTATGAAATGAAATGGTAATGAAATTGTCTCGGAATTTGTGCTAGATGTGAATATTTGTAATGAAGGTTGGAGTAGTATTATGTAATGAAATGAAAGGACCAAAATGTAGATAACATGAAAATGTTTAAAAACCTACCATTTGGTCTATGATTTTATATAAATGGAACGAATCGGTCCTTACGAAAGTGAAATATATCTCTTGACCCGTAAAAAATTGCATTCATCAACGATTGGGTTTCTATATTGCAAACTTTCCTCCAAAAAATAAATTGAAGGACCAAAATGTTATCCACGAAAAAAATGTGGGACCAAAAATTATATATTAATCAAAACGGTTTGTCTTTTTGCGGGTAATAATATGACCGTTGATCTTCACGCATGAGCACATCGCACCATCCACTCTTCTTCCACTATCCGCCTCTCTCGTATACCCATATATATACTGGAGGAGAGACCAAAATGTATATTTTTGGCGTCTGAATTATATATTTTATATCATGGACTAAAATGTAAATAACATGAGTTGAATTATTTTATTTTAAATTAATATAAATTATAAATTATATATAGTATAATATAATATGATTATTTATATTATTATAATATAAATAATCATATACACATTGAATTCATTATATTATTATAATATATATACACATTATATATATGTTAAAATATTTTATTTTGGCCGAAATGTATATATAAATATATATTATAATTATAAAATATATATGTGAGAGAGAGAGGGGGTGAATAAGAAAAAGATGAAGAAAAAAGAAAAAATGATGAGTGGAGAGAGAAAGTTGTAAGTGTAATAAATGAGGGTATTGAAAATTACTATTTTGCTAAATATTTTTTTTATATTTGTATTAGAGTATAGGTAATTATAGGTATTTGAGTAGGGGTATGTTAGTAATTGGATATGAAATATGTAATGAAATGAGTTTGTAATGAAATGATATTTTTGTAATGACTTTATAATTGCAAAACAAACACCCATATAGCACTGTAGATGAAGTTATGTAATGAAAATGGGGATAATGAAAAGATAATGAAAAAGTAATGTTCACCCAAACAGGCCCATCATTTCAAAAGCCTGGAAGATATTATTCGAGATCAACCGAGCTTTAATGAAAGCATTCTGATAGCGGGAGATAAGCTTCTCCATTAGGTGTTGGAGGTGATTCACCATCACTTTTGAGATAATCTTGTAGATCACATTAGAGAGACCAATGGCCGAAAATCCCTGAACGTTTCCAACGTGTCAACTGTTGGGAATCCTAGGCGCCTAAGGCAGCGGAAGCAAAAATAAAATTAAAAATAACGCCTAGGTCCTATGATTCCCGAACGGATCCGCTAGTAGAATTTAAAACTTTTGGTTAGTGTTATACCTCAGAGTTTCAAATTGATTTGTTGAACGGGGCGAGTTCCAAGGAGTCCACTCCCAGAGTTCTCCCTCTGCCAGTAATCCACACGAACAGTTTCTTTGACCACCGAGGTGCTAGCCTCCAATTCTTTTCTCCAAAAGAATTCTGGGACCAATCTACAGACCTCTGATTCTAAGAACTCTTCTTGAATCAGTAATAGAGGTGGCGCTTAGAAGAATCCCCCCACAAGAACTCCTTCTTGCCTATTCTTCTCTCAAAACCCTAATTCTAGAGCAAATTCGAATTCTCTCTCTAACTCTTAGAGAAAGTCGATTTTCTCTATGGTGTGTGCAAAGGATTATTTTCTCTCTCTAACTCTTAGGAGGAAAATCAACTAGGGTTTTTATGTTTCTCACATGTGGGCAAGTGTCGACTTGCCCCATTTAAATAGGGAGAGATTTTGGTGATATAATTATTCCTAAAATAAAGATATTCTGATAATATAATTATTTTAGGCCTTGAATTTATTATAATATTACCCTAATATTATATTTAAATTCAAAATGCAATCTTGGAGAATCAAATTGAGAGATCAAATCTCCCAAAGGGACCCACCAAGATGGCGCCTAACTCCCCTCATTATCCTTGGAATTTAATTAATCAAAAACTTCCTTATTTTTGATTCACCAAAGATTCTGAGAAGATCTTCACCAAATCTTTTGAATTCAAATCTCCATTTGAATTTCAAATATTATTTGAATTAAATAAAACATTTTTATTTATCCAAATAATACCCCAAGAGGCGCCGCCCTCTTAATATATTTAGGAATTTTATAATTCAATAATCTCCTAACTCTTAGGAACATTATCTGAATTATTTTCCTAATATTTAAATTGTCTATAATTAATCTCATTAATTATATAAACAATTATTAATATTTAAATTTGTCCCACAAATCTAAATATGTCATCTGTAGATCAATTAAGACAAGACATAATGTCCCAGACATTTCCTCTGTGTCTTAAATCGTGTCACTCGCGTGACCCTCAAATTAACCCTAATTCGTGTCCCATTCAAATGGTGATCAGTTCCTGCTCGTGTGTGACCCAGCAGACCCCAGGTGAAGTTGGCAGTAGGGCATCCCCATGACCTACAAGTCGTGAGCGGACTCTAGCTAGCAAGCCATCACAACTACCCAAAATACGTGAGTTATCGTTTGTAACCAAAAACGACTTAACCTCAGTACCTCCGTGTCAGAGATCCGATTGTCCTACGATATCTTAGTCATGGACTAGGCACAGGTATGTCATCCATAATCCAAACCTCAACTTTCTCGATTCCCTGAGTAAGTCCCAATTCTTGAGTGGCCACTCCTTTTCCTGGACAGACTCATCGAGGGCGCCAGTTAGATATCTCTCATCTAATGAGGGACAAAATCCCATTTTGGCCAATCCATATTCCACAGCAATGCAATCAACCAGTCCCGTACTCAGCCCGTATAATTACCCTGTTACGGGTAGCGTTAGACTAAGCCAAAGTCTGACAACTGCAACGCCGGAATAGCCATTGACCTCAGGACAAAGGCATCGCTACAGGCGTACTAGGAGAGACTAGCTGATGACTAAACCCATGCAGGACTCTCCGGGTCAGTCCAGCAATTCGTAACCACCTTACGTAATTGCACCATGACTCTCGTCCCAGCATCTAGTGCGTGCATCTCATGCACCGAGGTCATGCTGGTCTTAGTTCATTTTTGTTCCCACAAAAATAATCGACCAGGGACAAGTTTAGATTAATTATCTCATAATTAATCATGGATGTCATCATAGTAAACATGCTAATAATATGACAACACATTAATTTATCTTCCATAAATTAATAATATGTTCATAATATATTTAACACAAAGAAATGATTGGCCCTAGGGCACAATCTCCAACATGAACCTTTGGAATGAAAGCAGTAAAAGTGGAATTTATATCTCTGAGGTCACAGTTTCTTGTGAAGAAGTCTCTGACCAAATTGAGAATATCAGTCTGCATTAGCTGCCAATACCTTTGGAACACGACTGCCAGTACCCCGTCAAGACCCGGGGCCTTATACGGCTTTAGTTGGAACACTGCAACTTTTACATCATCCAGTGTAACTTGATTAATAAGGTCCTATGTCGAAACCTAAGAAATAATGGGAATTGAAATACCCTGTAGCCAACCCTCCACATTCCTGTCAAGAACAATGTCACTATAGGAGAAAATAACTTCAAAGTAGCGGCCCGCTTCACGTTCAAGAGATTCATACTCCACAATCCACATGCCATCGGGACCTCGTATTCAGTGAATTCTATTATGTGTCCGCCTCTTCCTTACAACGTTGTGGAAGTACGCTGTATTTTTGTCCCCCTGAAGCAGTCACATCTGTCTTGATTTCTGAGCCTAGAAAATTTCTTCCCTCTCATACCATCTTTCTAGTTCCACTCTAATATCAATTTCTTTTTCGTTCAAGACAACAAGTGACAGAGCAGGGTCTTTCAAGAGGAGCAAATTCTGAACATGCCCAAAAATTGTCTTGTTCCATATTTGAAGCTCAAATTTAATTCAACCAAGCTTTGTCGTCACCGCCAATAAGCTAGAGTGAAAAAACAAAAATTCCAAGCATTAGTAACTATAAGATCACAAGCCCCTTCATGCATCCACATAGACTACAACCTGAAAGGCTTCCCACGAATAGGAATACACGTGTCAGTTGTTACAAAATAGGTGCATGATCAGAGGAGGAGATATTGAGAGCTTCAACAAACATGTGAGGGTAGAGATCTAACGAAGCCGACCTAAAGAGAACACAGTCAAGCCTTTCCACCACTCTATCTTCCCCATCTCTATTATTACACCAAGTGAACCATAGTCCTGCTGGGACGAAATCAATAAGACCCAGATCATTGATTAAATCTAGGAACGTCAGCTCCCCTCTTGTATCCATGTTCTTGCTGTTTTTTTTCTTAGGCATTTTTTATTTGGTTAAAGTCACCTATTATCATCCAAGGACCAGATATGGTAGATGCCACGTTTTTGAGATATTCTCACAACACATAATGGAGTTCAGTTCTAGGGAATCCAAAGACAAAGTTCATGTACGAAAGAACACCATTTTCATTAAAAAAGATATGTGGATCCAATTTGGGCTCGAGTCTAAAACATTCCAGTTCAAGTTCTAAGACCAAGCCAAAACAAGACCACATTTCCTACTCTGGGGATCAACCCCAAAAATATTATATAACCCAATAGAATTAAAAATCCTAGTAGTAAGATAATTCGGGCAAAGAGTTTCAGCCAAAAAACAAGCTCCGGCCTCTAGTCTCTGACTAAACGGTGAAATCGTCTACTTGTCATGGTGGCCCGGATGCCCCGACAATTCCTAGATAGGAACCTCAAGGCACCTTGGGAGGCCGATTCGGGACCACCCCCTCCTCCCATCAAAGGAATCATAGTTCTTCTGCAAGAGACACATCACTGCATCACATGATAGAAGGTTGAGTTCATCAACACTGAAAAAATCCAAATCCACCATAAACATTTCTTGAAAGATGATGCAGCCACCAGAAGAAACTAACTACACAGTCCAACGCAGACAAGGCATTGATGAAATAATCACAGAAGAATCCGAAGATGTTATTATCTATCCATATAAAACAAGTGCCCCACCAAAACAAGGAGGAAAACAAAGCATCAAACGTGAGTTCACAATCCCAAATGAAGATGTGAGCCAGTGAAAAAGCATAGTTACGTTGCAAAAAAACAGAACAAGGAACCACCTCATAGACTCATTAAGAACAAGAGCACGAGTCTAAGTCTAATATGAGAGCCCCCAAACCACATCAAGTAAAGATGAAGACAACAACTCCCATAAGACAAGTAAAGATACAATCTCTCTTAAAAAATCCAAACATACACTCTACCAAAACAAATAAACCAAGGCACCATAACTATAACCCTTGTACAAAATCAGAATTGAACTCTATCTTCTTCAAAACCAAAGATGCATTGAGGTCCCTATTATCGAATGCCAGCCATAGACCCACCAAGTTATAAGAGGAATATGAGATACAAAATGTAACCTGGCAGTAGATTTATGAAGAACTAACATTTACTAAACCACTAAACGACGTTGTTCGTTTTAACGTCCGACCACCGACGACCCTTTTCGCCGCCGCATTTGAGCACCTAGAAACCCTTACTAGAAAAAAATGAGTTCAGTCACTCACTAACTGTCTTTCATTGCCGAAGAAGAAAAGCCTAAAATCACGCCGATTTGCTATTGTATACCGATTCGTTGCTGTATACCATCGATATCACCTTTGTCGTTTGTCTTAACAGTACGGCGATGAAGAAACAACCTATGCGGAAGAGTCACTAAACCCACGCCGCCTAAGAGAATCCCAATACCTGTCGTTCGTCTTACAATCCGGCTTCAAGTCGACCTTTGCAGCTCCGATGAAGAGGGGTACCGTCATCCGTCTTACGGTCTGTGGTCCCCCATCGTCACGCGTTGCCACGCGCGGCTTAAGACCGAAATATGATTTTTGGTTTTCAAAACCGCCTAGTTTTTTTTTTCGAAAACTGTGGCTGAGGCAAAAGCTGTTGTCAAAATGCACTTTGACCTTTTAATTTATAGAGAATTATTCTTTACTATGATAAATTTATTACATAATTTAAATTATATAATCAATACTTTCTATATACAAAATAATATTGTACTAAAAAAATATAGGGTAAATTATACTTTGGTACCCTGTGGTTTGGTCATATTTCACTTGGGTATCCTGTGGTTTAAAAAGTGACATTTTGGTACTATGTGGTATTTTTCGTTAACACTTTGGTACCCTTTGGAGCTATTTTGTAATTTTAACGATAACAAATTTTTCATAAATTACATTTTGACCCCACTTTTTTTTTTATAATTTTCATTTTAGTCCCTAGATAATATGTATCCAGGGACCTATTTGTAATTTTATAAAAATATTGGGGGTCAATATGTAATTTTTGCAAAAATTGTTATGGTTAAAATTACAAAGTAGCTTTAAATTAAAGGGTGACAAAGTTTTAACAGAGAATACCACAGGTTACCATAGTGTCACTTTTTAAACCACAGGGTATCAAAGTGAAATATGACCAAACCATAGGTACCAAAGTGTAATTTACCCAAAAATATATTTACATCAAACAAAATACCTTATTAATTATATAATCAATACTTTTAAACTTCATGATTTCAAGATAAATTTAAATTAACTGTTGACATATTATCATTATCACTTCTTAAAAAATACTATATCACTAATTTTATCATAAATATCACGTATGTCAATATAAACACAATGTAGATTCGTACATATTTCATAAAATATATCGATATTAACCTTCCTGGCTAATAATTAATATTTCAATATATGAATAGTCAAATATATAAAGGAATAAAATAAACTAAAAAACGTAAATAAGTTAATCAAGTGTTTAGGTCTTCAGAAATTACCCCACATTCTTATGATATAGTTCTTCAAGAATTCATCCTCTCATCATCTTATTCATTCTCATCTCAGTTGTCTACTAGCTTTGTATACAAATGAGCTCTCTTTATATAGGATTTAATGATGTAACTTATAGCCTACTAATTACATTATGAAGGTGGTAAGTTAATTATAGGCCTTTATGTACACTAATGGAGAAAAAAGAAATAGGACTTTAAGTACGCTAGTGGATAAAAAGAAATCGGCCTTTATGTACACTAATAAAGGAAAGTGTTACACCTTGTATTTAAGGGTTATGAAAGAGACATTACACATGAGAGAAGGAAAAAAAAAGTCATTCATTTTAGCAACTTATCATATTCATTATAATCTCTACTGGAGATATGTGATGTCAAAAATTTTTCAGATCAATTCACATCACAATTTTGATTTACATCGCATATTAATATGAGAATACATATATGTCTCAAATAAAATACATATATTAACATTAGTCTTCAAGGCTATTAATCAACATTCTCACTATTTCAATAGCAATATAATTACCACTTATAATTCTTCAAAAGAATCAATTAGCCTTTGGGACCAATAATAAACAATCTCTCAAATGAAATGATATAATAATCAACGCATATATGAACTATTAGCCTTCAAGGCTATTATTAGACAAATTATTGCTTTAGACAAATTACCAATATGTGAAACCATCATTCCATGCACTTTATTCGGTGCAAATAATATGGCTTCAGGCCATCTAAACTATCTTTAATAGTTGTAAAATTTTTATTAATAATTTATCAATATATATTTACTCAGAACTTTCAGGGCTATTGTACATGTCATGATACTTTCTATAGCCACAATTTTTATTTTATAAATCTACCAAATGATGATAATCTAATCAAATGGTGATATGGCTTCAGGCTATATGAAACTTTTTAACTTTAAATGTGTATGATAATAAACTATATATAAAATATATGATGAATAAGTCTTGAAAACGAATATTGTAAATCAAGAAGAAGTATAAATTCTTACATTATATATAAACTATATAAAATCTCTTACGTTATATATATAAATTCTTACATTCAATTGAAGAAGTATAATAATAATAATAATAAGAAGAGATAAGGTGAGGAGAAAATATAATCATTACATGTGTACATAATCTATTTATAGGACTTGTAAGGGTAATCTTTAACCAAGAATTAAACATGGTCTTTAGTTCTAATTAATTAGGGGTTACATATAATATTCAATTGGGGGTTTTGGGAGTAGTAAGGACATCAACCATAATTTTTTTTATAACAATTGCCACATAAATGGGATATTTGGTTTTAGTAAAGAAAAAATTGGGTAAGATCTCTTATATTTTTATAGTAATTTTTTTAAAAAAAAAAATCATAAGTTTAATTTGTGATCCCTCTTCTATGTTTGATTATAAAAAAATGAGTGTTTATAATTATCCTCTTTCTATTTAGATTACTCATTGATCAGCCCAAAAGTGAACAAGTTATTTGGCCTTCTTTTAGTGTGTTTATAACAATAATATATTATAATTAGATCAATTAATATGCTAAGGGAAACACTAAGGTATGGTGGAATAAAGTGGATAAAAAGAATTAATTAGCGTTTATTTATTGTACTTTATAAATAGGTGCTAATTAATGGTTTATTCAGTGTTTCAGATATCCAAACAGGGCCAAACCAAGAGGGAAATATCAGAATATTCTAGAAGATCACGTCGAGCACAAGATATCCTTGCGCCACCATGTGCGCCGCCAGCCCAACATATGTGAATCCCGCGGTGCACGTATCTGTTAGGAATATGACGTCAGCAAGTAAGCTTCAACACAGTTTGTTGTTGCGCCGTCACTTTGAGCCAACGACCCAAAAGGGAAATCTCGCGGCGCAGAGTAATCTGAAGCAAGAGAGTATGTTTTGCACGACTACGATTCAAGATATGAAGATATAATTGAAATATTGCAAATATTTCACTGCGCCTTCGTATTAGGCCTCCGAAGCAAGCAACGACCGAGAGTCGATTTTCTTCCCTTGACTTGCGGACCAAGCACACTACTCAACACTATAAATAGAGGTCGTCATTCCACGCTCATAGCACTGGAATCGAAATCAGAATACTACTCCAATTCTCTCTTTAGTTTAGAATAGTTTTCTGCCTTAAGGATGTGATTTGAGTTCACCATGTTTCGTTGTAGAATCCGGATATTGATGTTGCATTTATGAGGTATGATCAACTCTTTCATAGGTAATTGTTGAAGTTGTTTATATATAAGTCGTAGATCATATTTTGTTAAAGTAATGAGACCTTGACATTCCCAGAGTTTGTCTCTCTCACGATTAATGAAGTATCTCTTTAGGGTTTGCTAAAGAGTGGTTTACATATCTTATGTGCATAATTAGGATTATTATTGATCTATATGTTTGTTTATTGTTCCGATGTGGCAATAATATAGATTGCCCCAAAGAGCTTTGGCAAATAGCTCATAAACCCAGTTTTGGATGAGTTACCTATCCTAATCTTGTATTCTCTCCATTGTTTGATTGATTGTGTTTATAGTTTAAATACATTGTCTAACTTGGAAAAGTAAATGCATAGTTATTATCGACTCTCTATGATGAACGAACGATGATAGTCCATCTATAGGGTTTTCTCTCAAGTATTATTATTATTATTGTTATTATTGTTCTTTGACTCTAAAGATCTTATTTAATCGTGACAACCCTCAAAGAAAGAAGTTCAACCTTCGTCACAATTCTCTTAGCCTCATCACATTGAGTTCCGCGAGAGATCCGACCTTGGGTTATCATCTATACTATATTTTAATAAATATAGTTATACTTGCAAGGCTCGAGTATAATTAAATTTGATTGCCTGACACCTTACGACGGGTGTCGCATCAAGTTTTGCCGCCGTTGCCGGGAACTCATTCTTGAGTTCCTAAGAAATTGTGATTTCTTTTTAGTCTTTTTATTTTTTTGAGTCTTTATTTTATTTGAGTCGAATTTTTATTTTAATTTTTGAGTCTTTATTTTAGTCTTGTTTTTGTTTTTGTTTTTGTTGAGTCTTTTATTATTTATTTAATTTGTTTGAGTCTTTATTTTTTTTAGTCTTATTTTGAGTCTATTTTGGTTAAGTCTTTTATTATTTAATTTATTTAATTTTAGTTAAATTTTAATTTTATTTTTTGTTTAGTTATTATTTTTTTTTCATTCTCTTTTCTAGTATATGCCTAGGAGACCTTTAGAACCTATAGTTCCCCTAGATTTGGATTTAGATAAGACACTTAGATCCCTTAGAAAAAGTAAGAAAAATTTAGATATGGAAAATTCAGGCAATAACCGTAGGTTAGATAACCAAGAACGCGAATAAGTTTGCCAAAATCACGGTCTAAATAATGGACAACCTAGACCGAGAAGATCTATAAGAGAAGCATCCCAGTCTAACGAACAATGAGGTTCGGAGAAACGTGTTCCCTCAACTCCAAACGGACTTTGCGATCAAAGGACCACTTTTCAATGGATTATCTAAGTTCCATGGATTGGCCAGTGAGAATCCTTTTACTCATTTGAATAACTTGTATCTTCACTGCCGAATCATGAAA
Source organism: Chamaecrista fasciculata (assembly GCA_003254925.1). NCBI lineage: Eukaryota > Viridiplantae > Streptophyta > Magnoliopsida > Fabales > Fabaceae > Chamaecrista > Chamaecrista fasciculata. The sequence goes on along the minus strand of QANZ01052372.1, from coordinate 21,188 downwards.
CCCCTAGGGCCAAGCATAGAGGATGTGATGTGGAAAGTATTCCATCTCACACTCGAAGGCAAGGCGCTAGATGTTGGAGATTGTGCCCTAGGGCCAATCATTTTATAGATATGTTGTGAACATATTAATTAATTTATGAATATAAATTAATGGTTATCATATTATTAGCATGTTTACCATGATAACAGTCCGTGATTAATTATGAGATAATTAATCTAAACTGTCCCTGGTCGCTCATTCAAGTGGGAACTTGAAATGAACTAAGACCAGCATGACCTCGGTGCATAGAGATGCATGCACTAGATGCTGGTACGAGAGTCATGGTGCAATTACGTAAGGGGTTACGAGTTGCTGGACTGACCCGGAGAGTCCTGCATGGGTTTAGTCATCAGCTTGCCTCTCCTGTACGCTTGTCACGACGTCTTAGACCTGAGCTCATCATTATTCCGGCGTTGCAGTTGTCAGACTTTGGCTTAGTCTAACGTTGCCCGTAGCAGGGTAGCCATAAGGGCTAAGTA
>QANZ01052372.1:0-19132 GCA_003254925.1 Chamaecrista fasciculata | reverse complement strand
GAGGCTAGCACCTAGGCATCTGCCAAACTGCTCGTGTGGATCACCGGTAGAGGAAGGACACTCGGAGTGGACTTCTCAAATTCGCAAAGACGATAAATCATCAATTGAAAATAGGTAAACATCTTTACTTTTCTGGTATAAACATAGTTAGTGGATCCTGGAAGGAATCACAGAGTTAGCATATTTAAGTTTGTTTTAATAGTTTTAATTTTTTTTCTTCCGCTGCGCTCCCTCTGTGATTTCCCAACAGTTTAATCTTTTTGTTTCCCTTGTGAGCTACAATCTTTGGGATATGGATTCTTTTGTTTATTTTATCTAGGAAATTTGGACTCTGTAATTCTCATTTAATCTTTGAATGATGTCGCTTTGTGTAATGTTTGAGAAATCATTTAAGTTACTGATATGGCCAACACTAGTGGTTGAAGTTTTAAGTTTAAAATTGTATTAATTTTGTAGGGAAGTAGAAGCATCAATGGAGAATGATTGGAAGCCGAAAGTAGGAATGAAATTTGATAGTGTTGGGCTTAGTCATTGAAAGTCCCACATCGGTTGGGAAAAACATTGAGGGGGTGTGAGGCTTGTATAAATATGAGTGAGATATGAGCTTCTAAGGCACCACAACTTACATAGAAATCCTAATGGGTGTATTGGGGTTTGGGTAGTTGTGAGTCATTTTTGAGAGAGGGTTTGCAATTTTCTCCGGTCAAAAATTGTATTGAGGAGGGTTTGTAATTTTGTCCGTGCAAAAATTACAAAATAGTGAATTTTGTCCCAAAGGGGGCCGTGGAGTAGGTCTTGAGGCACCGAACCACGTTAAAGATTTGTGTTCGTTTCTCCGTTTCCTCTTCCTTTATTTCTTGTGTGGGTTGCGCTTCCGCCCAACAAGTGGTATCAGAGCTGTGGTTTCGGCCTAGGGAGGAAGAAGGGAGAGGAAGGAGCAAGTGGGTCAGCCAGTCAGCAGAAGGTTCCGGCACTGCAACATCAAGAGAGGTTGGTTCAGTCTAGCTTCTGATTTTAATTCCAGTTTTGAAGTTAGTTTTCTGGAATTTGGAGTGGTTGTCTGTTAGACTGTTTGTGGTTGTTGGTGAGCATAAGCGATGGCGGTGAGCGGAAGCGATGGTGATGAGCGGAAGCGATGGTCGGAAGTGACGAGTATGAAAGCGGCGATGGAATTTGAAGAACGATGAAAGTCAGAAACGTGAATCTTGGATTTGAAGAACAACCTTGCTTGAAAGAGGAGAAGAAAGTGAAACGCACGCTGAAACAAAGCTTTGGAGTGATATGATCAGGTGCAAACACATAAAAGTAACATAAGACACGTGGCATAATGCAGACCATCAGATCTAACAGACGGTTTGTAGCTATTGAACGGCATGAACAGCAGGAAAACATTACGGTAGTGGATCCGCAGCCCTTTGGCTCACCAATATGCCTCGTGATTTTTTGTTTGGGTAAATTAAATTATGGTTTGGTCATATTTTGTTTTGGCATCTTGTGGTTTAAAAAGTGATATTTTGGTATCCTGTGGTATTCTCTATTAACATTTTGGTACCCTTTTGAAGCTATTATGTAATTCTAACATAACAAATTTTGCAAAAGTTACATATTGACTCTCAATATTTTCAGAAAATTACAAATAAGTCCTTGAATAATATTATCTAGGGACCAAAATGGAAACTATAAAAAATTTTGGGGTCAAAATATAATTTTTGTAAAATATAGGACAGAAGATAGAATTATAAAACAGTCCCAAAATTTTTTATAGTTTTCATTTTAGTCCCTAGATAATATGTATCCAAGTCCCTAGATAATACAAACATTTTCTAAAAATATTTATAACTCTAGATAATATAAATATAATTATTATTTCCTATAATAATTATTATTTTTTTCATTTTAGTCCCTATTTTTATATTCAAATATTTATAATTACTTATATTGTAATATAAATATAAAAAAATATTAAAAAATAATAATTTTTATTGCCTTAATTTATTACACGTATAGTTTTATGTCTTCGTTTATCATTTCTTACTAATATTGTTTCTCTTTCTTACACCTCTCTTTCTCTTATATATAATTATATATATATATATATTACAATATATTAAATATATATTATAATTTATATTATTTTAATTAAAAAACTATTATAGTTCTTAAAATATACCAACTCAATAAATTGATACTTGCCTTATCAAAATATATAATTTTTTTGTATTTTGGTAATACTTCCTTTGTTTTGTGTTGTTATATTAGTAATTATTTTGTATTGTCAAAATTGAAAAAGAGTAATTAAATAAAATATACAATTCAGTTCCCAAAATACATTATTTAGTCTCTAAATTATTATAATCATCAATAATTTGTTTTTGAGTCAAATTAAAAGGCTAAAAAATAATAATTTAATACAAAATAAAAAATAAAAATAATAAAATGTTATATTATATATATATATTATTTAATTGGAGGAAAGACCGAGTTTTTTAAGAGATGATTCAAAGACCTTACATATTAGAATTCTAGATCATTCTACTGAAAAGTGAGGGTTGCACAGGAGTTTGGAATTAGAGAACTTGCAGAAAAGGCATGGAGGGGGTGGATCCTCGGCTCCTCGTCGGCCACTCTGATGCTAAAGTGAGTAAAGAGCTTCTAAGGCGAGAAAGTGAAATATTAGTGAGAAATGGAAAATGATTGTGCCTACTTTTCTAATGACAATTATTATCTTACTTATAGACATTTGAGATACCAAGAAACGGTAATACTTGGAGGCAAAGTCAACGAGGTTATTATTTTTGTTGAGATATTGGGGAGATGATTAATTTAGTTACGAGGTTTAAGGACGCATGATATTGGATTAAGGACGCACCTATTCCCCCGGTACTTATTACTAAGGAAGACTTTTGAGAAGCATGAAATTGGATTAAAAAAAGACTTCCTTAAAACGCTCTTTGGGGTCTCTGAAGGGGAGCCTCTCGTAAAGGAGGGAAAGTTCCGTAAATACGCTCTAAAGAAAGTGATCAGCCCAAAAGTGAACAAGTTATTTGGCCTTCTTTTGGTGTGTTTATAATAATAATATATTAGAATTAGACCAATTAATATGCTAAGGGCAACACTAAGGTATGGTGGAATAAAGTGGATAAAATGAGTTCATTAGCGTTTATTTATTGTACTTTATAAATAGGTGCTACTTAATGGTTTATTTGTTGGAGATTGTGCCCTAGGGCCAATCATTTTATAAATATGTTTTGAACAATTTAACTAATTTATGAAGGTAAATTAATGGTTATCATATTATTAGCCTGTTTACTATGATAACAGTCCTTGATTAATTATGAAATAATTAATCTAAATCTGTCCCTGGTCGATTGTTTTCGTGGGAACGAAAATGAACTAAGACCAGCATGACCTCGGTGCATAGAGATGCACGCACTAGATGCTGGAACGAGAGTCATGGTGCAATTACGTAAGGGGTTACGAGTTGCTGGACTGACCCGGAGAGTCCTGCATGGGTTTGGTCATCAGCTTGCCTCTCCTGTACGCCTATCACGACGCCTTAGACCTGAGGTCATCATTATTCCGGCATAGCAGTTGTCAGACTTTGGCTTAGTCTAACGTTGCCCGTAGCAGGGTAGCCATAAGGGCTGAGTACGGGTTTGGTTGATTGCCGTGCTGAGGAATGTTGATTGGCCAAAATGGGATTTTGTCCCTCATTAAATGAGAGATATCTAACTGGCGCCCTCGATGAGACTGACCAAGGAAATGCGTGGCCACGCTGGGATTTGGGACTTACTCAGGAAATCGAGAAAGTTAAGGTTTGGATTATGGATGACTTTCCTGTGCCTAATCCATGACCAAGATATCGTGTGACAATAGGGTCTTTGACAAGGTGGTACTAAGGTTAAGTCGGTTTTGGTAAAAACGATAACTCACGTGTTTTGGGTAGTCGTGATGGCTTGCTAGAGTCCGCTCACGACTTGTAAGTCATAGAGATGGCTTGCTGCCAACTTCACGTGAGGCCTGCTGGGTCACACATGAGCAGGATCAGGACACCGCTTAAAGGGACACGAATTAGGGTTAATTCGTGGGTCACTCCGGTGACACAATTTAAGACATAGCAAAATGTCTAGGACATTAAGTCTTGTCTTAAGTAATCTCCAGTTGTGATATATTTAAATTTGTAGGACAAGTTTAAATATATATAATAATTGTTAAATGGTTAATAGGGATTAATCCATTTACAATTATAATATTAGGGAATAATAAATCAAATAAGGTTCCTAAAAGTTAGGAGATTATTGATTTATAAAATTCACTAATATTGGATAAGAGGGTGGCGCCTCTTTTAGTGATTTTATTAGTAAAATTGTTTTATTAATTTAAATCATGAGTTTGAATTTGAATTTTATTCAAGATTTGAATTAAAGATATTAGGGTAATATTTTAATTCAATAAAGAATTTAAATTCAAGATTCAAATTTGAATTAAAGATATNTAAATTCAAGATTCAAAATTTGAATTAAGTATATTAGGGTAATATTTTAATTCAAAATCATTGGAAGATAATAAGTTGGTTAAGACTTCCTAAGAGTTAGGAATGTTTTTAATTTATTAAATTCCAAGGAAAATAGGGAGGAGTTAGGCGCCTATCTAGTGGGAGCCAAGGGAAGATTTGATCTTCCACTTGATTCTCCAAGATATCAATTTGAATTTGAATTAAAATATTATGGTAATATTTTAATTAGATATTCAAGTCCTAAAATATGATATTATTGTAATGTCATGATTTTAGAATTATAAAATTTCCTATTTTTGGTAATTATATGAGGGAAAGTCGCCTAGCCCACTTACTTGACCTAGCTCATTTGTGATTTTGTCTTCCTCCTTGTAGAGAGAGAGAAAAATCGCCACCTCCATAGCTAGAGAGAGAAAATTCGATTTTCCTAAAGAGTTAGTGAAAATTCGAATTGTTCTATCTTTAGGGTTTTGAGAGAAGAAAAACAAAAGGAGTTTTGTTGTTGTCTTCTCCCTTTTTGTGTCACCATCAAACTTGATATAAGAAAGAGTTCTTGAATCAAAACTCTGTAGATTCAGTTCCCGGTTCCTTTGGAGAAAGGAGCAGAAGGCTAGCACCTTGGTGCCCGACAAACTGTTCGTGTGGATTACCGGTGGAGGAAGGACGCTGATAATGGACTTTTCGAACTCACCTAAGTACAACCAAGCCGATTGAAGCTTTGAGGTATAACACTTTTCGTATCTGGTTTTAAAATCAGCTAGCGGATCTCAGGGGGGGAAATTCCTGGGGAGCGCAAGTTTTTTGGTTTTACTTTTGCTTCCGCTGCGTGTTTTGCCCCGGGATTTCCCAAAAGTGGTACCAGAGCCACGCTAGTCCTGGATTTAAAATCGTGTTTTGTGTACATGTGATGTATGCTTGGTGTGTTTACCGTTTTCAATCACATGCTTTGGTTTTACGAAAATGCACCGAATAGTTTTCTTAAAACTGAATCTACAAAAAGGTGCAAATTTATGTATACGATACATAAAGAAATCAATCTGATTGATTTGGAAAGTTTTCTTGAATTTTAGGCCAAAATCGAAAATCCCATATAATTATGATTAAAAGTGTTTTAATTATAATATTATGTGGGTGACTGGAAATTTAATAAAATTATGAATTTTAAAATTTTTGGGTCAATAATTAAAATTCTTGAATATGATTCCTGAATTTTATAATTATTAATAATAGACCTAAATTCAAGAAAAGGCATGTTAAAATTGCACAACCCTCAATTAAACACAGTACAAAAATCGTTTCTGATGTGTGCCTTGGTATGCCGTGTTTGACATAATTGTATGAATTGTTCATATATGTAATTGTGTGGTGTTGGATATGGCTCTAGGGTTTTTGGTGTATACGGCCTGCGTGTCGTCTCCCTCTATCCGATGTAATTTTACTTTTCAGCTTATACCTCAATGCAACTGGGGTTTACTCTCTTGTAATTTTATTTTTCTTTTAGAAAAATTCTCCCATTGGCTTGGGAGGATTGTTAGGGTAGATGGGCCATATCTAAACACGGTATATATATCTGCTTTACATTTAGTTTGTATGTGATACAAAGCGCTAGATGTATGTTTAGGACGCGATTTTAACATGCTATTTACCCTTTAAACGCTACAACCACGTATACGATACGAGCGTGGCATTTTGCATATGATGCAAGATCCGTGCACATGTTTATATGTATGTGATACATGGGGTAATAAACATGTGGCATGACTCGTTTAATTTTAAAAGGAGTTTTAAAATTATACCTCAATGCAACTGGGGTAATAAACGGAACCTTTTTAAATATCAAACCCTTTTAGAAAATCTTAAGTTTTAATGTCGTCAATAAAACACCCTCTTGAAATCTCGTTCATCGTAGAGCGGTGATCGCCCTCCGCGACACGTATCTACCTTGACCTTGAGGAGACACGGGTGAATGGGAGTTTCAATACGACGCCTATTGAAGTTTTAGATTTTGGGGTTTTAGGGTTTTGGGTTTTAGAGTTTAGGGTTTTAAATATTTGGCTTAAGTGCACTTTTGGTCCCATAACTATGATAAAGGTTTCATTTTGGTCCCATAACTTTTTTTGTTGCAATTTTGGTCCCATAACTTCTCAAAAGGTTCCACCGTTAGTCTCTTGATGAATTCCATCCATATTTAGCCGTTAAGTATGACGTGGCATAGTAACTAGGATCATGATGTCACAAAATAAGATGAAGTGGACTGAAATAGGATCTATATGCAACATATTAAAACTTATCTATATTCAACCACAAAATATACAAAGAGTGGTACTGACAAGGACCAATCTGGTGGGAAAGAAGAGACTTCAAGCAGAAGGCGCCGACGAAGTCGATGGGATCCTCAGCCGGAGTTGAACGACCAAAGCGGCGGCGACGGCGAATCAGGAAACGAAACGAGGAAGAGGAAGTCCTGTTGGGCTGACGAGGAAGAGGAAGTACCACTCTTTGTATATATTTGGTTGGGTATAGATAAGTTTTAATATGTTGCATATAGATCCTATTTCAGTTCGTTTCATCTTATTTTGCCACATCATGATCCTAGTCACTATGCCACGTCATACTTAACGGCTAAATATGGATGGAATTCACCAAGGGACTAACAGTGGAACCTTTTGAGAAGTTATGGGACCAAAATTGCAACAAAAAAAGTTATGGGACCAAAATGAAACCTTTGTCATAGTTATGGGACCAAAATTGCAACCAAAAAAGTTATGGGACCAAAATGAAACCTTTGTCATAGTTTTGGGACCAAAAGTGCACTTAAGCCTAAATATTTTTAAGGACTAAATTGGAATGTTTGGAAAAGTTTTGGGACACTTTATAATTTTATTTTGAGGATTTGGGACTAAAATGAATGAAAATGATGAAAAAGAGGGGGAATTGAGAATAATGGAATAAAAATGGGTCAGGGACCTATAAGTACAATGAGGAAATGCTGATGTGTCGCTATTTTATGACGTGGCAGCTATTTTTTTTAAAAAAAACATAACGGGTGCTGACGTGGCCATAACGGGATACGTCAGCGCATAACGACACACATCAGCGTCCGTTATGGCCACGTCAGCATTTTTGTAACGCCAATATGACGGAGGGACCAATTAGTGCAGCGTTTGCAAAATTCGGGGACCGGCTAGTGCAATGGGTAAAATTCAGGGACCTATTTGTCAGCGAGTGCATAATCAGGGACCGAAAAGTTATTTTACTCTAACATTAATTATAATTATTGATCTGTTGATATGGCCCAATTGAAGAGCACTCAGGAAAATTGCCCTTCGAATGATCATCAACGCTCAACCAATACTGAAGCTGAGAAACAAATATTTTATATTACTATCTCGGATGACGATTCCGAGGCAGATCCTGAGGAACACGTCCCTCACCACCCTCATGGTTGCCTCGTGTATGGAAAAGAACCTGAAGCAAACACTTCTCGCCGTTCTCCAAGTCCCAAAGATGCATCCTCACTCCTTGATAAGGACGGCCTCACCTAAAAAAAAAGAGCTCGAAGTGAAAATCGATCATCTCCAAGATCGATTGAGGAAGTTAAAAAATTATGCTATCTACAATATCTAGAACACGATAGGGAATAGTCTAAGATTAGTCTAAGTTTAGTTTATTGCTTTCTAAGATTAGTTTATTTATTTTGCATTTTAAATTCTGTCATTTATGGTTTTTTTGTCTTTATAATTTCTGTCTTTTAATTATTTGAACAATGATTCACCTTTGAATTATCATAAATGCAATGTTTCTTTGGACTTTTATATTATTCTTGATCTCAAGTCATTTTCCTTATTTATATCTAAAAAAATATATATAAAAATAAATAAAATATTATAATATATATAATTCAAAAAAAATATACATAAATAAATAAAAATCCAAATAAATAATAAAAAAATATAATGATATTTCCAAGTTTTAAAATTCCTCTTATCTTTCCTTTCAACATTGAGGACAATGTGTTGTTGTAAGTGTGGGGGAAAGAGGAGTACATTCACACTCTTAGCCTAGTGCTTAACTTCTATTTGATTCTAACATTGGGGCATGGTTGCAAATTGCGGACCGCATCACTAATTGCGGCCGCAATATTGCGGTTGCGGTAAGCAACGCAACCGCATCACACCGCAATTGCGGTGTGAGCCTAAATCACAGGGTTGCATCGCAACGTAAAGGTGTTGCGGCCGCAACGTTGCAGCGATGCGGCAGAAATGCGGTTATATTGCGGTCTGGATGCTTATTTTTTCTGATTTAAAGAAATATTGATCTGAAAAATTAGGGAGAGACATAGAAAGAGTGTGTAGAAGAATTGGAGAGTTTATTGGTTAATTTATTATATCCACCACTTATTATCATAGCTTCAAATATGAGATACTAAGATGGAGAGATTGAATTTGAGAAGAATGAGTGAGGTGTGAATTCATATATGTATGAGTTCATATAATATATTTAACTTTTAAAATTTAACATTTTGTGCAATTTTAAAAAAAAATCACGACCGCAGTAACCGCAACCCGCATCGTAACACTTGCAATACCCGCAACCGCAGTAATCGCAACGCAACCGCAACCGCAGCCACAACCACAATTTGCAACCTTGGTGTGGGGGAGAGGATTAAGTTAGAGTAACTTATATTTTGGTTCACCCAAAAAAATTTTGGTATTAATCTAAACATTTTAGAAACTTTAAATATTTTTACAATTTTATTTGCCTATTTTTAGCGCTTAATTTAAATTTACTTCACTTATTATTTTTCACTTTTTGAGTAGAATTCAAATTAGTTGAATTTTTAATATGTTTTAAGTATTGAGTGAATAATTCCATATTCATGATAAGAGTTTAGTCTTAGTTGTTTTCTATAGCCTTAGAATAATCTAAGTAATTTTCTAAGTTTACCAGTATTGTTTGATTTTTATAGACTAATTTGAGACAAACCCAGCCTAGTTGGAAGATTAAGCCTACATAATATATATATATATATCTACTTAGAGAGAGATTAGTCTCTTAGCTTTGTCTTCTCTAGAACTTGTCTTAATTCTTGGTTAAAGTTTATTAGATTCAATGATTATTAATATGATAGAGACATTTGTTTCTTCAACCCTTTATCCCAAACACTAGCCAGTTACTAAATAAATCCTTTGTTAGCCCCTTTGAGCCTATACACTAAAGGTGTACTTATAAACCTTCTCATAAAGATGGACTTTTCAATATAACTCTCAAAGGTGAATTTAGCTAGCAAAATTATTAGATAAAATATATAAAAGATCTCGACAAAAGAAAAAATATATATAAGTCGAGCAAACATCAAAAGTATCTTTGAGAAAGCTCAAATACTGAAAATATTATCATAAGAGCCTATCAAGAGAAAAAAAGACTGGCCAATCAAAAGAGTAGAGTCCTGTGCCATATGACTCAAATGAGCTTCATAGTGAGCTAGCTACCTTCTTTTGGTGGATAAGTGGAGTTGAATTGTTAAGGAAAACTTGAAGAGAGATTTTTAAGTAAACACCGCTTTTCTTTCTTTTCTCCCTAAATTTCTTCTCATATATATTAGCCTTTTCCCATACATTACAACCCTATTAAAGTCCTCTTGATTAAGAATCATTATTTCACTTAAAGTGGAGACTTTGAGAATTTCTACAAGCTTATGGTAGAAACTTAGTCTAAGGCATGACTAGAGAGAAAATGATACCCAATTAGTGAGGAGAGTGATACACTTATAAGGTTGGTCTTATGGAAAATTGGATTGCACTACTTTATTTAGTTACTTGCTTAGTGAATTCTATAGCTATAGTTTGTGACTTTGTGCTGGCCTTGAATCATGAACTTGGGAAAGTTCCTTGATTCTTTGGCATATTCTTTCTTCTTCTAATTCGTACCTTTGCTCAGGAGCGCAAAGTCTTAAGTGTGGGGGATTTGATCAGCCCAAAAGTGAACAAGTTATTTGGCCTTCTTTTAGTGTGTTTATAATAATAATATATTAGAATTAGACCAATTAATATGCTAAGGGCAACACTAAGGTATGGTGGAATAAAGTGGATAAAAAGAGTTAATTAGCATTTATTTATTGTATTTTATAAATAGGTGCTACTTAATGGTTTATTCAGTGTTTCAGATATCCAAACAGGGTCAAACCAAGAGGGAAATATCAGAATATTCTAGAAGATCACGTCGAGCACAAGATATCCTTGCGCCGCCGGCCCAACATAGGTGAATCTCGCGGCGCATGTATCTGTTAAGAATATGACGTCAGCAAGTAAGCTTCAGTACAATTTGTTGTTGCGCCGTCACTTTGAGCCAACGACCCAAAAGGGAAATCTCACGGTGCAGAGTAATCTGAAGCAAGAGAGTATGTTTTCCACGACTACGATTCAAGATACGAAGATATAATCGAAATATCACAGATATTTCATTGCGCCTTCGTATTGGGCCGCCGGCGCAAGCAACGACCCAGAGGCGATTTTCTTCCCTTGGCTTGCGGACCAAGAACACTACTCAACACTATAAATAGAGGTCGTCATTCCACGCTCATAGCACTGGAATCGAAATCAGAATACTACTCCAATTGTCTCTGTAGTTTAGAATAGTTTTCTGCCTAGAGCATGAGTAACTAATTAGGTAGATACTTGAGGAATGCCTCAAGGATGTAATTTGAGTTCACCATGTTTCCTTGTAGAATCCGGATATTGATGTTGCATTTATGAGGTATGATCAACTCTTTCATAGGTAATTGTTGAAGTTGTTTATATATAAGTCGTAGATCATATTTTGTTAAAGTAATGAGACCTTAACATTCCCGGAGTTTGTCTCTCTCACGATTAATGAAGTAGCTCGTTAGGGTTTGCTAAAGAGTGGTTTACATATCTTATGTGCATAATTAGGATTATTATTGATCTATATGTTTGTTTATTATTCCGATGTGACAATAATATAGATTGCCCCGAAGAGCTTTGACAAATAGCTCATAAGCCCAGTTTTGGATGAGTTACCTATCCTAATCTTGTATTCTCCCCATTGTTTGATTGATTGTGTTTATAGTTTAAATACATTGTCTAACTTGGAAAAGTAAATGCATAGTTATTATCTACTCTCTATAATGAACGAATGATGATAATCCATCTCTAGGGTTTTCTCTCAAGTATTATTATTATTATTATTGTTGTTGTTGTTGTTGTTGTTGTTGTTGTTGTTGTTGTTGTTGTTGTTGTTGTTGTTGTTGTTGTTGTTGTTGTTGTTCTTTGAGGGCCTATAAGTTAAATCCTATATAATTGAAATTATTCTCTTTTACCGGAAAAAAAATTATTCTTGGATTACTTCAATTAAAAGAGAAGAGTTAGCATTTAATCAATTATTTTCTTTTCAAAGAAATATTTTAGCTTCTTAGTTTCTTTAAGATATATTCATCTAACTTGTATAGCACAAAGTAAGGTTGTCTCTTTTAAGCATGAGGTGAAGAGACAAGGAAATTTGAGAGAGATCTAAGAGACATTAAGGTATGTAAGCAATTTAATTATTTATTACTTAATTTTGAGTAAAAAGTTTCAATTTGAAACAGATTTTATAAGATAAGATTTTATTTGAGATATCAGTTCTTTTGCTTGATTATTTATTTTTTATGAGTCCTTAAGAGTGAAGAAAAATCCGAGCTCACCGCAAGTTGTGGATCATTTTGAAGAAAAGCCAAAATCCACCCTATTTCCTTTTTGTCAAATCTAGTATTTTTCTTACTAAAAACAAAACAAGTCATGTTGCTTTGTTATTTTGAGTAGGGGTGAGTACGAGTTGGGTTGGGGCGGGTTGGGAGAAAATCTCAACCCAACCCGCATATCAATCTGCAGGTTGGGTTGGGTTGGGTTTTACAATTTTGAAAATTCAACCCGAACCAACCCAACCCGCAAGTCTGCGGGTTGGGTTGGGTTGAACCCACGGGTTGAGTTTTTTTTTTTCTAAAATATGCCTACACTGAAAATGTAATGTTTCAAAACAAAAATTATGCCACTACAGATCAAAATAACGCATCCTCTAAACAAAATAATACATTTTTTGAACTTCAGAGTTCAGACTTCCATGACTCAATCTGAACCTTAGCAAAGAAACAAAGACAAATCATATATTCATAGCAAAGAAACACGAGAAACAAAGCTTAATTTCAGAGAAACAACGACATGCCGGCGGCTAGCAACACCGACAACTAGCAACGCCGGTGATTAGGAACGCAAGAGAGACATCAATGACTAACAAGAGATGCGATTAGCCGACGAGTTTATAGGAGATCAAATGAGGAGCAACGTCGAGAGAGGAAGTCGAAATCGTTGGCCGACAAAGGAAGAAACCGCTGGCCAAGAGAGGAAGTTGAAATCGAGGCAAAGATGGGCGACGACTAGGCACAAGAGGGAGTAGTCACGATTTCGTGGTGGAGGTTGTGGGTGGTGGCCGATTTGGGTTTGAAGGGGAGTGGCGGTGCCGACGATTTGGTGGAGAGAAGTGGAAAGGGGACTAGGGTTTGAAGTTGAAGAGGAGAAGATGTAGATAGCGGCGGAGACAAGACTGGATAGTGAAGAATTGAATAATTGGATTAAGGAAATTAGGGTATGTGAAGTATAGTGAGATAGAGATGAGATATGCGGCTAGGATCTTTTCTTCATACACAATGTGTGGCTGAGATTAATTCTAAATAATATATAGAAATAAAACAAATATATTTATTATATATATATATGTGCGGGCTCGCGGGTTGGGTTGGGTTTACGATCCCTGAACCCGTAGCCCAACCCGCACATCTGCGGACTCAATTTTTTTGGACTAAACCAACTTGCGAGCCCGAACCAACCCAGCCCGCGACTGCGGGTTGGGTCGGTTTACGCAGGCTCGCGGGTTGGCGGTCCACTTTGCTCACCCCTAATTTTGAGATAGTTCGTCATTATTATGAGCCCCCATCCATTTAGAGTCGTTTGAAAGCATATATATCCATGTTGCTAAGTATTTATTTACAAATTTGAGACTATGTGCTTGGCAGTTAGCATATTCATATATATCCATTTTAATGCTTCATAATTTATGCACATGAGTTACTTTTACTATTTTGGAGCTTTGCTACTAGAATAATAAAATTCAAAGCTTTATATTTGTTTATTTTATTTAAGTTGAAGTAAATATTCAAATTTAAAGATATATATGATAAGATCAAATTTTATTTGACACATAAGTTCTTTTAATTTACTTATTCATTTCAATAAGTCATCTATTATTTAGATAAATTTTTGAGTATATAAGACTATTTTGAGAAATCTTTTTAGTATTTTATCTATACATAAGCAGTTTTACTATTCAAAAAGGAAAAGAGATTCATGTCTAAGGTGAATTTCAAGCATTTCCATATCTTGAAGGAGCATGAGAATTTGGCCCAACGACGAACTTATATTTCTTTAAGTGAAATTCATTATTATTATTATTAAGGGTAAATTATACTTTGGTACCCTGTGGTTTGACCCTATTTCACTTTGGTACCCTGTGGTTTGAAACTTGACACTTTGGTACCCTGTGGTATTCTCCATTAACACTTTGGTACCCTTTGGAGCTATTTTGTAATTTTAACCATAATAAATTTTACAAAAATTACATATTGACCCCAAAAAAATTTTAAATTTTTCATTTTAGTCCCTATATAATATGTATCCAGGGACCTATTTGTAATTTTTTGAAAATTTTTTGGGGTCAATATGTAATTTTTGCAAAATTTGTTATGGTTAAAATTACAAAATAGCTCCAAAGGGTACCAAAGTGTTAATGGAGAATACCACAGGGTACCAAAGTGTCAAGTTTCAAACCACAGGGTACCAAAGTGAAATAGGGTCAAACCACAGGGTACCAAAGTGTAATTTACCCTTATTATTATTATAAAATCATAAGTATAGTATTTACAAAAAAAAAAAAAGCTCTTTAAAGTATTGTTAGTTTATTTCAATTAAGTCCCAAAGAGTAGATCTTTGAGTTATTTCAAAAAAAAAAAGCAAAAGTAAAACTCATAATATATGATAGACATTTTCCATTTTTGTCTTCTTGTCATCCATTATGCAGGACGGATGCAGATAAGAAAATAATAAAGAGGCTCTCACTTGCACGACTTGAGAATATTAGATGAAATTGAGTTTTTGACTTCAATTCCAAATTGACCTGTCATGTTTCTTATATTTATAATTTTTACTATTTGCTTATTCACTTGTAGACACAAGTAGGGTAACTGATCTACTTTTCATATCAATGTAACTGATCTACTTTTCATATATATCCCTCTTAAAGAAAGCCTTGTGTTGAGATGAGAGAAATTAGAATAATGATTCTCATGCTACATGACTTGCATTCTAAGTATAAGAATTACTATATGTTTGATTTAATCATATCTATTCAAATTAATCATGAATGTATAATCTTCTTTATCAGAGTAAGTTTCAAACTTAATTTGAGGAGGGCAAGCTTCAAAGTCAATTTGAGATAGAAAGTAATGCTTGAAATTCCCTTATTGGAAAGTAGCAATCTATGAAAACAGCTTTACATAGTTACATAAGCTCTTAAAGTAAGGATTTGGAATATCAAATGAGTTTGTTTAGTTACTGAGCTATTAATGATTCGTATAGATTTTCTTTTACATCAAGTTAAGTCTACTTTTTTTATTATTCGTAAGTCATAATGCTTTGATAGTCATATCTCTATATTACAAAAAGTATTAACAATTCCCTGGGGCTTGCAAATTAAGTCTTCATTATTCGCTGTACTAAGTTAAGTCTTTTACAACTAAAATTATCATCATATTATTTCAATAAAATAAAAGCTTCAAGAAGTTAAAGCAAAGAATTTTAAAAGTATGGGTTAATACGTCTTTCGAACAGTAAACTAAGTTGCTCCCTGTTGAGCAAAGAGCTTCATGGTGCCTAATAAATCTGTCCCTAGGACAGTAAATTAAGATACGCCCTGCTGAGCAAAGAGCTTCAAGGTCCCAAGTGAATCTGTCTCTCAGATAGTAATTACGATGCCCCGCTCTCCCCCATTAAAAGGAGAGTGTGATGGGGATCATCTTCACTACCTTAGTCAATACGGTATTGATATAAAGTATCTCATGTCAAAGTCTCTATGACACTAAGTGCCTACATCCTGCCTTAAAGAGAAGGTTAAAGAGGATGAGACATCTCAGTCAATAAAACCTTCTCACACTTTGCCTTTAAGATAGCAAGGTTAAGGAAGGTGTGATAAGCTCTCTAAGTCATACTCTTAATGCTCATATACATGAGCTAAGAGCTTTTCCATATACATGTGCAAAGGGCATAATGTTCCTATATGGTTATATTTTTATAGTTAATTAATTAATATAAGAGGCAAAGTGCCTTAGGGTATCAAGTAGATCCACCCTTTAGACAGTAAATTAAGTGCTCTCCGCAATGTCCTTACTCATAAAAGGTTGGGAATGTTGTGAAGGAAGGGAGACCCCTCCCTCCTTACCCGGGAACAGTCCTAAGGTGTGGCTTGCTAGGATTGAAGTAAAGGTTCCTTCGTGTTTGACCACGATCACTTTAGGTAAGTAAAGTAAGGACTTATCTTTAGTAAATATGATAGTGTTCTATTGAGCTCAAATCCCATCATCTTAGGTTTATTAGTAAATAGGGGTTATTATGAATTAAAATAAACTAGCTAAGGACCAATTTGTTATTTTAGCCTACATGCATGTCATATTCCTTCACCTTTTGTCTTCTCACGTTAGAGGGAAGTAAATGAGACATTATGAGTCATTATCTATACATTAATATATTAATTGAAGGCACATAACCCTTTGATGAGTGTTAAAGGCTAATTGAGGCAATTAAAATGAATTAAAAGGTATATAATTTAGGAACAAGTCTTCCCTCTAATAACGTGAGAAGACAAAAGATGAAGGAATATGACGTGCATGTAGGCTAAAATATCAAATTGATGTTTACTTTCGTTCATAATAACCCCTATTTATTAATCACGATGTCAAAATAAGAAGTCAGCTATAAATGTTTTAACTCCGTTTGCTCTCATTTTTATTACAAACTTATAAAAATATGTAGATCTCAAACATAGCAATTAAAATTTTAAACTATTGGGTTTGTTAATTTCTAAAAATTCTAAACTAAAAACACCTAATACTCGTCTAAAACTAGCTTAAAGGTCGATCTAAAACACTATTAAGATATTAAAACCCCTAATACTACTCTAATTTATCTAAAACTTCACTCTAAAATTCTCACTTTATTGAGACTGTCAGTTTGAGCACATCTACAGAAAAGTAAACCAGTCAGCTGATAGGTTGGCACATCATGGGATAGAGTTGAAATCTTCCTCTATTATCTTTAGATGCATTTCGTCCTTTTTATTAATGTCTTTTTATTTTAATTTCTATGACTGTTGTGATCGATCTTTAACTCTGTAACAGAATATCTTGAACTTGGTCCGGATGCCTTTGATTTATTTTAATGAATTCCCACTTCTATAAAAAAAAAAACTCAAAACAAGTGACTTAATACAGGTAAATGGCTAATACTATCAGCACTAGCTAGATCATTAATAATAAGAGCAAACCCCCTTTTTGGTCCCTCAATTGTTACTGAGTCGAGGAATCGGTCCCTCAATTGTGGGAAACTACAACTCAGTCCCTCAATTGTACAATCTCGTTTACGTTTTGGTCCCTCACGTCTGGTCCGTTAGTGATAGAGGTGTTAAGTGATGACGTGTCACCGTTATCTGATTAGGTGGCTGTTAAATGCTTAGTTGAGGGACCAAATCCTCGACTCAGTAACAATTGAGGGACCAAAAAGGGGGTTTGCTCAAATTAATATCCAACTCATTTCCACTTGACACCTCATTCAAACTACTCTCTTGCAATTTGGTCCCAAAACCCCTAAATCCCCTAAAACTTTTTTTAATCCTCTTCTTCATCTTTTTCATCTTCTTCATTCATTTTAGTCCCAAATCCTAAAAATAAAATTGTAAAGTATCCCAAAACCTTTCCAAACATTCCAATTTAGTCCTTAAATGTATTAAAAACCCTAAAACCCTAAACCCTAAAAAAATCTACTTTGAGTTCATTCATTTTATCCCATTATTCTCAATTTATTAAATCATAATTAAAAAAAAAAATTTAGTCCCTGAACCCTAATTTCTTCATCCTCATTCCTCTTGCATCTTTCATTCCTCACCGCCGATCCTACTGCTTCAACCAAATCCTCAAACATCAAAATGGCTCGATTCTTCAAATCCTTAAACATTCTCTCGCTCGATTCTTCAATTTCTGGGTTTGATTTCAAGTTCACAACCATTTTGGGCGTCGCGAGATACATTCATTCATTTCTTAGGGTTCGAATTCGAATTGGGGGAAAAAGTTTGGGGTTTCTTTCGATTTTGAAGAAATTCCGAGAGAATGCCTGTGACTAATGATGAAAACTCGTCGTCGCCGTTGTCGTTTACCCATTTCGGCCGTTCGCTTTTGAGTCTCTGTCGCAACCATCAGGTTCACTCCATGGAAAGCTCAACGACGCCACATGTTCACTCTGTCGCGACTTGCTTTCTCTCTCATGAGTCTCTAAGCTTCTCGATTCCTTCCTTCGCTGCCACGAGAGCTTTTCGGCTGATGAATGATGATGATGATGATTTGAATTGATGATGAACTGATTTTTTTTTTTATTTTTGGATGATGAACTGATGAATGATGATGATGATGATATGAACTGATGATGAACTAATTTTTTTTAATCAAGAATTGATGAATTGATGAAACTTGTGTAATCTTTGGTGATTTCTGGTTGTGTAGTTTTAGGGTTTTGTGGTTTGAGGTTTGGAGTGGATGAGAAGATGAAGATGATGAAAGATGATGAAAGATGAAGAGGAAAGTAGGATTTAGGGACCAAATTGCAAGAGAGTAGTTTTTTTAGGGGTTTAGGATTTAGGGTTTAGGGGTTTAGGGTTTTAGATTTTAGGGTTTAGGGTTTTAGGATTTTAGGGTTTTTAATACTTTTAAGGACTAAATTGGAATGTTTGGAAGAGTTTTGGGACACTTTACAATTTTAGGAATTTAGGGTTTTAGGGTTTAGGGTTTTAGGGTTGAGAGTTTAGGATTTTAGGGTTTAGGGTTTAGAGTTTGGGGCTTAAGTTTTAGGGTTATTAATACATTTAAGGACTAAATTGGAATGTTTAGAAGGGTTTTGGGATACTTTACAATTTTATTTTTAGCATTTGGGACTAAAATGAATGAAGAAGATGAAAAAGATGAATATGAGGATTAAAAAAAAGTTTTAGGGGATTTAGGGGTTTTGGGACCAAATTGCAAGAGAGTAGTTTTAATGAGGTGTCAAGTGGAAATGAGTTGGATACTAATTTGAGCATGATGGAGATTGTGCCCTAGGGCCAATCATCTTATAGATATGTTGTGAACATATCAATTAATTTATAGAGATAAATTAATGGTTATCACATTATTAGCATGTTTACTGTTAGGGGTGTCAAACGGGCCCGGCCCGCCCAGGCCCGCAAGGGGCCCGCCTCTTGGCGGGCTGG
>QANZ01052344.1:34451-44811 GCA_003254925.1 Chamaecrista fasciculata | reverse complement strand
TCTTTAATTTCTTCCGCTGCGCTCCCTCTGTGATTTCCCAACAGACTTTTCCTTGGTGAGGTGATTGTTGCTCTTAAATGTCATGCTAATGGGAATGGCCAATCCTATTAGTGTTTCATTTATTGGAAGTGATTGTATAATCAAGGATTGAGAACATGATCCCTAGGATTGTTTGGGAGGGGAGAGTTGATTAGTTAATCATGAGTATCATGTGCAAAGATGATTCTTAGAATTAGAGTTTGCAGCGGAAGTGTGAAGCAAAATTTCGGGGACGAAATTTTATTCAAGTGGGGGAGAAATGTAATACCCGGAAGTAGTAAGGGACTGAATTGCAACTTTTAGAAGTTCTAATTATAATAGAAGTAATTAAATTTGTGAGTAAAACATGATGAGATGGATTAAAATGAGATAAATAAGAGTTTTGTAAAGAGATATAAGTGAGAAGGAGCATTTTAATATAAACTAGAAAGTTTGAGGGTAAAATATGTAGTTTTAACAATTGTTATTAAATATAATATATATATATATATAGAGATTAAGAGAGGGAGGAAGCCGAGAGAGAGAGAGAGAGAAATCAGAAAGAAAAATAAGAGGAAAAAGGAAAAGGAGAGAGAAAGAAGAAAGGAGGAAGAAGAAGAGGAGCAGAGGAAGAAGGGACGATTTCTCCACATCCAACGGTCCGTTTCGGACGTTATACCCCTCAAATCGAAGCTTATAATGAGACGAAGCTATCTCCGGTTCCAGTTTGAAGATCCAATGGTTGAATGGAGAGGAATTTGAGATCGAAAAATGACGCCAGAGTTGGAAACATGCAGAAATTCGGAAGTGTGGAGGACCAAATTGCTTCTAGGTAGGGTTCTTCTCTTTCTCCTCACTTCAAAGCATTACTTCTCTCATTTTTTTGCCTAGGGTTTTCTGAAGTTGTGAGGATTGCTTTGGTCTTGAGTTAGGGTTTATATATGTTTGTGAATTTTAGATAAGTTGTGATGAATAAATGATGTTGATGATTGATATTTGATGAGTTTGTATATAAAGATGAATTTTAGGACCAAAACGTAGCTTATCTGCCCTATTTTTGCAATTTCGTAAAAATTACAGTTTGGTGTCTGATTATTGTTTGTTCATTGTGGACTAGTTTTTAAATGTTACATGTAAAGAATCATGTATTAAAATGTGATGTTAAACCTGAGTAAAGATTGGGTATGTTTTACTAAATGAGATATGCTAATTATGGAATAGTTTTGTGTAATTGAATAAGTATATATGTTTTAGTGTGTATGAGATGAACTTATGAATGAAAGATAAGATGGTTGAAGTAAAAGAATGATAAGTGAATTGGTATGTAAATGGAATATAGTTTGTGATATGTAAGTGTAATTGTTGATAATAGTTGGATGGATTTGTAAATAAAGAGGAATAGTTTGTAATGGAAGAATATGCTTATGTATGAGTTATAATGTTGTCTAAGAATGTATTTGATTATACTTCTTGGATGCCCAGTGAAATAAGATAATGAATATAGATTGGTGTGTGTGATATGTGTTAGCTGAATATGCAATGTTAATGTTAAGTGAGTTGTGATTAAAAGGAGGTTAAATGTTATTGAATGGATGAATATGTGATAAAGGTGGATAATATGTAATGTAGAGATTTATGAATGAAGAGAATGAGTTCATGGATGGCTATGCTATTGGTTTGTGTTTGTGATATTGAGATTGTGTGTATACCGTGTCATGATGCATTGAGGAATGAGATCCTCCCCATTATTCGGGATGAGTATTTGGGTAATGTCCTTTGGTGGATTCCATTAGATCCTCCCCACACAATTCACTAGCAAGAAGTTTCAAGACTTCTATAAAGACTTGAGAGTCCATCATATAACCACATCAGTGCAACACTCAGCCACAAATAATCAAGTTGAATTAGCCAACGAAATCATCATACAAGGAATCAAGAAAAGATTGGAGTCCACAAAAAGAAGATGGGTAGATGTGTTGGGAAATCATAGGGTCGGCGCAGCGGAAAACACGGTAAATTAAAAATTTGGCTTTCCTATGATTCCTTCCAGGATCCACTATCAACAATTATATCAGTTAAGGAAAGAAATTTACCAAATTACAATCGGTGCAATCGGGTCCGCGAGTTGAGAAGTCCACTTGACGCGTCCTTCCTCCGCCGGTAATCCACACAAGCAGTTTGTTGGCACCAAGGTGCTAGCCTTCTGTTCTTTTCTCCAAAAGAACAAGGGAACTCCAATCTACAATTCTTGGTGATCAAGAACTGTTCTTGAACCAAGCAAACCTATCAAGAACAATTCTTGATCTATTAAATGCAGGTGGCGCACAAAACAAGACCTCTCTTGTTTTTCCTTCTTTCACAAACCCTAACTATCTTAGGCCAATCGAATTTTCACTAACACCTTAGGAAATTCGACTTCTCTCACTAGAGCTAGGTCGTGCGATTTTCTCACTCTTCACACAAGGAGAAGGCGAAAAATGCTTGTGAATTAGGTCTAGGCCAAGTCGACTTGCTTAGGCCTTATAATTATAATTTTGGGGATTTTAATAATCCTAAAATCATGAGATTACAATAATATCATAATTTTAGGACTTGAATTTCTAACTAAAATATTACCTTAATATTTCAATTCAAATCCAAAATGCAATCTTTGAGAATCAAATGAGAGATCAAATCTCCCCTTGGGACCCACAAAGAAGGCGCCATCCTCCCCCATTTATCTTTGGAATTTTTATAAATAAAAAACATTCCTAACTAATAGGAGATCATAATCTTCCAAAGATTTTGAGTTAAGATATTACCCTAATATCTCTGATTCAAATCTTTTGATATCTAGATCAAATATTTTGAATTCAAACTCATGACTTTAATTAATAAAACAATTCTATTAATTAAAATCCTCTCCATGAGGCCCTCAAGGTAATATATTCTAATATTAGTGAATTTAATAAATCAATAATTTCCTAACTTTTAGGAACCTTATTTAATTTATTATTCCCTAATATTATAATTGCAAATAGATTAATCCCTATTAACTATTTAACAATTAATATATTTAAACTTGTCTCATAAATTTAAATATTACAACTGTAGATTATATTTAAGACAAGACTTTATGTCCCAGACATTGGGCTATGTCTTAAATTGTGTCACCGGAGTGACTCACGAATTAACCCTAACTCGTGTCCCTTAAGCGGTGTCCAGATCCTGCTTATGTGTGACCCAGCAGGCCTCACGTGAAGTTCGCAGCAAGTCATCTCTATGACTCACAAGTCGAGAGCGGACTCTAGCAAGCCATCACGACTACCCAAAATACTTGAGTTATCGTTTTCAACGAAACCGACTTAACCTTAGTACTTCCTAGTCATATACCCTTTTGTCGCACGATATCTTGGTTCAGGATAAGGCACGGGAAAGTCATCCTTAATCCAACCATAACTTTCTCGATCTTCTTGAATCAGTCCCATTTCCTTGAGTGGCCACTCCTTCCTTGGACAGACTCATCGAGGGCGCCAGTTAGATATCTCTCACATATGTGTATGAGGGACAAAATCCCATCTCGGCCTACCACATTCCTCAGCACTTCAATCAACCAAACCCGTACCCAGCCCTTATGGCTGCCCTGCTACGGGCAACGTTAGACTAGGCCAAAGTCTGACAACTACACCGCCGGAATAATGAAGACCTCAGGTCTAAGGCATTGTGACAGGTGTACAGGAGAGACTATGCTAATGACTAAACCCATGCAGGACTCTCCGGGTCATGTCCAGCAACTCGTAACCCCTTACGTAATTGCACTATGACTCTCGTAAAGCATCTAGTGCATGTATCTCTATACACCGAGGTCATGCTGGTCTTAGTTCATTCTCGCTCCCACGAGAACAATTGACCAGGGACGAATTTAGATTAATTATCCCATAACTAATCAAGGACGCTATCATAGTAAACATGCTAATAATATGATGACACAGTAATTTATCTCCATAAATTAATAATATGTTCAAAACATATGTACACATAAAATGATTGGCCCTAGGGCACAATCTCCGACAGACTCCCACTTGCACTAGGTACAATCATCAATCTAGTCGTTCCTACACTAGGTACACTGATCAATGCGTCTAATCCCCATCGACGATACATGCCGCTCATGTATGACCCGCGCAAGAGGCTTCGTAAGAGGATCGGCAACGTTGTCCTCGCCTGCTACTTTGGATATCTTTACATCACCTCTGTCAATCATCTCTCTGACAAGGTGAAATCGCCTGAGTATATGTTTGGTCCTCTGGTGGGACCGTGGCTCCTTGGCTTGTGCAATAACTCCACTATTATCACAAAACAAGGTTATGGGATCAGAGACGGTCGGAACCACACCAAGTTCGACAACGAACTTTCTAATCAACACAGCCTGCTTCGCTGCATCCGATGCTGCAATATACTTGGACTCAGTTGTAGAATCAGCAATCGTGCTCTGCTTGGAACTCTTCCAACTCACGCAGCCACCGTTCAGGAGAAACACGTATCCTGACTGCGATTTAAAGTCATCCTGGTCGGTTTGGAAACTAGCGTCTGTGTAACCCCTTACACATTGCTCCTCATCAGTTCCACCGTACACCAAGAATTCATCCTTAGTTCTTCTCAAGTACTTAAGGAATGTTTTTGACAGCGGTCCAATGGTCCTCACCAGGGTCTTGTTGGAACCGGCTTGTCATGCTTAGGGAAAACGACACATCGGGTCGATTACATAGCATAGCATACATGATGGATCCTATTGCCAAAGCATAAGGGATGCCACTCATGCACCCTTGCTCAACAAGTGTTTTGGGACACTGTTTCTTGCTCAGGGTCAAGCCATGATTCATTGGTATGAATCCCTTCTTGGAATCTTGCATACTGAACCTCTTCAGCACCTTATCCAAGTATGTACTCTGACTTAATCCAAGAAGCCTACGAGACCTATCTCTATAGATCTTGATGCCTAGAATATAGGCAGCTTCTCCTAAGTCCTTCATTGAGAACGATTTTCCGAACCAAGATTTCACAATCTCTAAAGTTGGGATGTCATTTCCAATGAGCAATATGTCATCGACATATAGCATCAAGAACGCAATTGTGCTCCCACTAACCTTCTTGTAAACACAAGGTTCATCAGGGTTTTGTAAGAAGCCAAACTCTTTGACTACCTCATCAAAACGATGATTCCAACTTCGAGATGCTTGCTTCAATCCATAAATGGATCTCTGAAGCTTGCATACCTTGTCTGGTGCCTTTGGACGTTCAAACCCCTCGGGTTGCGTCATGTACACATTCTCGGGCAGCCTTCCATTAAGGAATGCTGTTTTGACATCCATTTGCCAGATCTCATAGTCATAATATGCGGCTATAGCAAGGAGGATCCTAATGGACTTGGCCATTGTAACAAGGGAGAACGTTTCGTCATAGTCAATACCATGACCTTGAGTAAATCCCTTTGCAACTAGCCTCGCCTTGAAGACGTTGATATTGCCATCCATGTCTGTTTTCTCTTTGAAAACCCACTTGCACCCTGCAGGTTTGACCCCTTCAGGTGGAGTGACCAAGGTCCATACCTCGTTGTCGTACATAGATTGCATCTCAGCCTTCATGGCTTTAACCCATTTTTCGGAGTTGGGGTCCGCGATGGCCTCTTGATAGGTGGTCGGCTCACCACGCTCCGTGAGCAACAAATCCTTGTTTTCAGTCACCATAAATCCATATCTCTCAGGCTGAAAACGTGTTCTATCAGACCTTCGTGGTACTTGTGTCACTGGAGGAGCTTCCACAACATCTTGTGGCTCTTCTCCAGTTTCCGTCTGCGCCTCTGATGCGTCTTGTAGAACTTGAACTTCTTCAAGCTCTATCTTACTCCCACTGTTTCTTTTGGAAACTAGATCCCTTTCTAGAAAGAATCCAGTTCTGACTACAAACACTTTGTTGTCAGTTGGGCAGTAGACATAATACCCTCTCGTTTCCTTGGGGTATCCCACAAATAAGCATTTGAGGGATTTGGGAGACAATTTATCGTTAGGCTGTTGCTTAACGTAAACCTCACATCCCCAAACCTTGAGGTAAGACATAATGGGACTCTTCCCACTCCATATCTCATATGGTGTCTTCTCAACTGCCTTAGACGGAACACAGTTAATTGTGAATGCAGCAGTTTCTAGAGCATATCTCCAAAAGGATGGTGGACGATCGGTCTGACTCATCATAGATCGAACCATATCCAATAGAGTTCGATTCCTCCTCTCAGAAACACCATTCCATTGTGGGGTTCCAGGAGGAGTAAGTTGTGAAACTATTCCACAACTACTAAGATGATCAGTAAATTCTTGACTCAAATACTTGCCTCCTCGATCAGATCGAAGGACTTTGATTTTCTTGTCAAGTTGGTTCTCTACTTCCTTTTGAAATCTCTTGAACATATCAAAAGACTCTGACCTGTGCTTCATTAGGTAGACGTAGCCATACCTACTGAAGTCGTCAGTGAACATAATGAAATAGGAGTAACCACCTCTGGCTTGAGTACTCATGGGTCCACATACATCACTATGTATTGTTGGGAATCCTAGGCGTCTAACGCAGCGGAAGCAAAAGATAAAACGATAAAAAAAAACGCCTAGGTCCTAGAATTCCTGAACGGATCCGCTAGCAGAATTTAAAACTTTTAGATAGTGGTATACCTCACGAGTTTCAATCTGATGGTTGAACAAGGGGATTCCAAGGAGCCCACTCCCAGAGTTCTCCCTCTGCCAGTAATCCACACGAACAGTTTCTTCGAACACCAAGGTGCTAGCCTTCAGTTCTTTTCTCCAAAAGAACTAGGGACCAATCTACAGATCTCTGAACTCAAGAACTCCTTCTTGAAACAACAATCGAGGTGGCGCTTAGAAGAAACCCCCCACAAGAAATCCTTCTTGCCTTTTCTTCTCTCACAAACCCTAATTATGGAGTTTAATCGATTTTCTATAACTCTTGGAGAAAAGTCGACTTTTCTCTCTCTTGGGTGCAAAGGTGCGATTTTTTCTCTCTCTTCAAGGAGGAAGAAAATCAAAACTAGGGTTGTATATTTGCTTACATGGGCAAGTCGACTTGCCCATATATTTATAGACAAAAATTTGGTGATTTAATTATTCCTATAATCAAGATATTCTGATAATATAATTATTTTAGGACTTGAATTTATAATTAAAATATTACCTTAATATTTTAATTTAAATTCAAATTGCAATCTTGGAGAATCAAATGAGAGATCAAATCTCTCATTGGGACCCACCAACCATGCGCCATCTCCCTCTCCCTTTTCCTTGGAATTTTATAAATCAAAAACTTTCCTTAATTCATGATTTACCAAAGATTCTGAGAGGAAATCTCACCAAATCTGTTTGAATCAAATCTTTTGATATCTCCATCAAATCTTTTGAATTCAAACTTATTATTTGAATTAATAAATCAATTTTATTTATCCAAATAATCCTTAAAGAGGCGCCACCCTCATCTTATTATTGGGGAATTTTATAATTCAATAATTTCCTAACTCTTAAGAACATTATCTGAATTATTTTCCCTAATATTTTAATTGTAAATAATTAATCCCCATTAATCATTTAACAATTATTATATTTAAATTTTTCCCACAAATCTAAATATTACACATCTGTAGATCAATTAAGACAAGATCTAATGTCCCAAACATTTCCTCTGTGTCTTAAATCGTGCCACCGGAGTGACCCACGAATTAACCCTAATTCGTGTCCCTTTTAAACGGTGTTCTGTTCCTGCTCGTGTGTGACCCAGCAGGCCCCACGTGAAGTTGGCAGCAGGTCATCCCCATGACCTACAAGTCGTGAGCGGACTCTAGCAAGCCATCACAACTACCCAAAACACGTGAGTTATCATTTTTACCAAAACGACTTAACCTCAGTACCTCCTTGTTAGAGACCCTATTGTCCTACGATATCTTGGTCATGGACTAGGCACAGGAAAGTCCTCCATAATCCAAACCACAACTTTCTCGATTCCCTGAGTAAGTCGCAATTCCTGAGTGGCCACTCCTTTTCCTGGACAGACTCATCGAGGGCGCTAGTTAGATATCTCTCATCTAATGAGGGACAAAATCCCATTTTGGCCAATCCACATTCCTCAGCACGACAATCAACCAAACCCGTACTTAGCCCTTATGGCTACCCTGTTACGGGCAGCGTTAGACTAAGCCAAAGTCTGACAACTGCAACGCCGGAATAATGATGACCTCAGGTCTAAGGCATCGCTACAGGCGTAAAAGGAGAGGCAAGCTGATGACTAAACCCATGCAGGACTCTCCGGGTCAGTCCAGCATCTCGTAACCCCCTTACGTAATTGCACCATGACTCTCGTCCCAGCATCTAGTGCATGCATCTCTATGCACCGAGGTCATGCTGGTCTTTGTTCATTTTCGTTCCCACGAAAACAATCGAGCAGGTACAAATTTAGATTAATTATCTCATAATTAATCATGGACGTTATCATAGTAAACATGCTAATAACATGATAACACATTAATTTATCTTCCATAAATTAATAATATGTTCAAAACATATTTACATAAAATGATTGGCCCTAGGGCACAATCTCCAACAGACTCCCACTTGCACTAGGGTATAATCATTAGTCTAGCTGTTCCTACTCCTAGGTTCACTGATCAATGTGTCTAATCCCCATCGACGATACATGTCGCTCATGTATAACCCTTGCAAGAGGTTTAGTCAGAGGATCAGCAACGTTGTCCTCGCCTGCTACTTTGCATATCTTCACATCACCTCTGTCAATCATCTCCTTGACAAGGTGAAAACGTCTGAGTATATGTTTGGTCCTCTGGTGGGACCGTGGCTCCTTGGCTTGTGCAATAGCGCCACTATTGTCACAATACAGGGTTACGAGATTAGAAATGGTCGGAACCACCCCAAGCACGGAGATGAACTTTCTAATCCACACAGCCTCCTTTGCCGCATCCGATGCTGCAACATACTAGGACTTCGTTGTAGAATCGGCAATCGTGCTCTGCTTGGAACTCTTCCAACTCACGCTGCCGCCGTTCAGGAGAAACACATATCCTGACTGCGATTTAAAGTCATCTTGGTCGGTTTAGAAACTAGCATCTGTGTAACCCCTTACACATAGCTCCTCATCAGTTCCACCGTATACCAAGAACTCATCCTTAGTCCTTCTCAAGTACTTAAGGATATTCTTGACAGCGATCCAATGATCCTCACCAGGGTCTTGTTGGAATCGGCTCGTCATACTTAGGGCAAACGACACATCAGGTCGAGTACATAACATGGCATACATGATGGATCCTATGGCCGAGGCATAGGGAATTCCACTCATGCGCCCTTGCTCAACAAGTGTCTTGGGACATTGTTTCTTGCTCAGGGTCAGCCCATGATTCATCGGGACGAATCCCTTCTTGGAATCCTACATATTGAACCTCTTCAATACCTTATCCAAGTTGTTGGGAATTCTAGGCGCTAATGCAGCGGAAGCAAATATAAAATTAAAATAAAAACACGCCAGGTCCTAAAATTCCCGAACGGATCCGCTAGTAGAATTTAAAACTTTTAAGATAGTGGTATACCTCACAAGTTTCAATCTGATGGTTGTACAAGGCGTGTCCAAGGAGCCCACTCCCAGCGTTCTCCCTCTGCCAGTAATCCACACGAACAGTTTCTTCGAACACCAAGGTGCTAGCCTTCATTTCTTTTCTCCAAAAGAACTAGGGACCAATCTACAGTGTATTTGAACTCAAGAACTCCTTCTTGATTCAAATAAGGTGGCGCAAAGAAGAAACCCCCCACAAGAACTCCTTCTTGCCTTTTCTTCTCTCACAAACCATAATTTTGGTAACCTCAAATCGAATTTCCTAACTCCTTAGGCAAACTAGATTTTTCCCTCTCAACTCTTGAGAACCAAATTTTCTTCACTTGGAAGAACTAGGGTTTTGAAGGAGGCGATTTTTCTATCTCTCTCAACAAGGAGGATGAAAATTGCACAAAATGAATTCTCACTTCTACCTTAGCACTAGGCGCCTAGCCCTAGGCTATATATATATAATTATATTTAGAGCATTATTATAATTCTAAACTATAATAATATGGCTTCATGAATTTGAATTTCAAATTATAATATTACCATAATATTTAATTTAAATTCAAATCGTAATCTTAGGGAATCAAATGGAAGATCAAATCTTCCCTTGGACCCACCTAAGCATGGCGCCATGTGCTCTAAAAATACTTTGGAATTTTATAAATCAAAAACCTTCCTAACTCTTAGGAAGTCATGATTC